>CM037020.1:7799795-7851125 GCA_020875875.1 Dioscorea alata
CATTCTAGAAAAAAGGAACATAGGATTAAGGTTTTGATTAAAACTAGAAAAATATTGTACATCTCCTACCTTTTTTATTAGTGTTTTAATCGGAATGATTTCTTAATGTCTCGTATTTATGAGTAATGTTATGTGTTTTTAGGAATGTCTACTATTTTTAAATGAAAATCCTGATCCTAATAGGAGCCATTCATATTTTTTGAATTATAATTCTAATCTGCTAATAATTAATCAAAACACTAATCCTATGTTTTATTTTTGGAAAGTCTTCTATCTTTTGTAATATTTGCTATTTTTTAATCGAAAAGATAATCCTATGTTTTATTTTTCTAATGTCTCATATTTTTTAAGCAAAACCATAAACTTGTGCTTTTTTTCATAATGGACCCTATTTTTGAATCAAAATCCTAATCCTATGCTTCAATTTTGTAATGTCTGTTAATTTTTAATCAAAACACTAATCGTTTGTTTTATTTTTGGAATGTATACAATTTTTGAATCAAAACCTAAATCTATGTTTTCTTATAGTAATGTATCCTATTTCTTAGTTTTGAATTATAACCATAATCCTATTTTTCCTTTTCGGAATGCCTACTTTATTTGAATCAAAACTTGATCCTATGTTTTTTATTTTTGGAATGCCTACTATCTTCTAATAAAAGTCTGAATCATATGTTAACCATTCTTAATGTCTCCTATTTATCAGTTTTGATTGGAAACCCTAACCTATATTTTCGTTTCTTAATGTCTCCTATTTTTCAATAAAAAACCTAATCCTTTCTTTTCTTTTGGAATATGTCCTATTTTTGAATTTGGAATGAAAACCTTAATCATTTATTTTTCTTTTCAAAATATCTCATATTTTTGAATCAAAACCTTAATCCATTGCTTTTTTTTGGAATCCCTGCTAATTACTAATGAAAAGCCTAATCCTATGTTTTTTTTTAGTGATGCCACAAATTTTTGAATAAAATCTAAATCCTATGTTTTTCTTTTCGGAATGCCTTCTATTTTTGAATCAAAACTCTAATACTATGTTTTCTTTCTGGGATATCTGCTATTTTTTAATCAAAACAATAATCGTATGGTTTCTTTTTGTAATGTCTCATGTTTTTTAATCAAACCCCTAATCCTAAGTTTTTTTTAGAATGTCTCTAACTTTTTAATCAAAACCATAATCCTATGTTTTCTTTTTGGAATGTCTGCTATTTTGGACTCAGAAAAATAATCCTATATTTTCTTTTCGTAATGTCTCATATTTTTAAACAAAACCCTAATCCTATGTTTTCTTTCTGGAATATCAACTATTTTTTAATAAAAAGTCAAATCCTATGTTTTCTTTGGAAAATGTCCCCTATTTTTTGCTTTTAATCAAAACACTAATCCTATCTTTTCTTATAGTAATGTCTCTTATTTTTCAATTAAAACCTAATCCTATGTTTTCTTCTCAAAATGTCTCATATTTTTCAATCAAAACAATAACCATATGTTTTCTTTTCGGAATGTCAACTAATTTTGAATCAAGATCATAATTTTATGTTTTCTTATAGTAATGTCTCATATTTTTCAATCAAACTCTAATATGATGTTTTCGTTTTAGAATGCCTTAGATATTTGAATCAAAACTCTAATTATATGTCTTCTTGTCGGAACGCATCCTAAGTTTCAATCAAAACCGCAATCCCATTTTTTTCTTTTTTTAAATGTAACTTATTTATTAGTTTTGAATCAAAGCCCTAACCTATGTTTTCTTTACGAAATGTCACCTATTCTTTAATGAAAAAGGTAATCCTTTCTTTTCTTTTTGGAATGTCTGTTATTTTTGTATCAAACCACTAATACTATGTTTTCTTTTTATAACGTATCCTATTTTCAGTTTTAAATCAAAACCCTAATCCTTTGTTTTCTCTTCAAAATGTCTCATTTTTTAATTTAAAACACTAATTTTATCTTTTGTTTTTTGTATCTCTGCTATTTTTTAATCAAAATTCTAATCCTATATTTTCTATTCATAATGCCTCCTATTTTTAAATAAATATTTTAATCCTATGTCTTCTTTTCCCAATGCCACATATTTTTGAATCAAAATTCTAATCTTATATTTTCATTAAGGAATGTCTCCTATATTTCAATTAAAATTCTAATCCTATGTTTTCTTTTTTAAATATCTCCTATTTTCTCAATTAAAACACTAATCTTGTGTTTTCCTTTTAAGATGTCTACTATTTCTTTATCAAACCTCTCATCCTATGTTTCCTTATAGTAATGTCTCCTATTTTTAAATCAAAACCCTAATGCTATATTGTATTTTTGCAATGACTCCTATTTTTGAATTAAAAATCTAATCTTGTCTTTTATTTTCTGAATCTCTACTATTTTTTAATCAAAATTCTAATCCCATGTTTTCTTTTGTAAATGTCTGCTATTTTTGAATCAAAACTCTAATACTATGTATTCTTTTGGTAATGTCCCTTATTTTTTACTTTTTAAACAAACCCCTAGTCCTATTTTTTATATAGTAATCTCAAATATTTTTGAATCATAACTCTAATACTATGTATTCTTTTGAAAATGTCCCTTATTTTTTGTTTTTTAAACAAACCCCTAGTACTATCTTTTATATAGTAATCTCAAATATTTTTTAATCAAAACCATACTTCTATGTTTTCTTTTCATAATGTATACTATTTTTAAATCAAAACCGTAATTCAATGTTTTATTATAGTAATATCTAATATTTTTCAATCAAAACCCTAAACCTATGTTTTCTTTTTCGGAATTGATTTTTATATTTCAATCAAAATCCTAATCCTATATTTTCTTTTCAGAATGTCTCCGATCTTTTAATCAAAACACGAATAGTATATTTTCTTTTCTTAATGTCTCCTATTTATCAGTTTTGAATCAAAACCCTAACCTATGTTTTTCGTTTTGGAATGTCTCTTATTTCTCAATAAAAAATCTAATCCTTTAGTTCTTTTTAGAATGTATGCTATTTTTAATCAAAATCCTAATCCTATGGTTTCTTTTCGGAATATGTCCAATTTTTCAGTTTTGAATCAAAACCCTAATCCTTTGTTTTCTCTTCGTAATGTCTCATTTTTTTTATCCAAACACTAATCCTATCTTTGTTTTGGGAATCTCTGCTAATTTTTAATCAAAACATTAATTCGAGGTATTCTTTTCAGAATGTCTCATATTTTTCAATTAAAATGTTAATCCTATGATTTCTTTTCGGAATGCCTCTTATTGTTCAATCAAAACCCTAATAATATGTTTTCTTTTCGGAATGTCTATTATTTTTCAGTCAAAACCTAATATGATATTTTTCTTGTAATATGGTCTACTATTTTTTTGTCAAAATGGAAATCATAAGTTTTTCTTTTGGTACTTTCTCCTATTTATTAATCAAAACCCTAATATTATGCTTTCTTTCGGAAATGTCTCCTTTTTTTTAATCAAAACAACAATCATATGTTTTCTTTTCTGGATGTCTTCTATTGTTCAATCAAAATACTAATCGTTTGTTTTTTTTTCTAATGTCTACTATTTTGGAATCAAAACTCTAATCCTACGTTTTATTATAGTAATGTCTCCTATTTTTCAATCAAACCCCTAATCCTATGATTTCTTTTCAAAATGCCTACTATTTTTTAATCAAAATGTTAATCCTATATTTTCTATTCACAATGCCTAATATATTTAAATTAAAAACCCTAATCTTATGTTCTATTTTCGGTCCTAGTTTGCAAACAAAACCAGAATCCTATGTTTTTCTAATCTTAATGTCTCCTATTTTTGAGTTTTTAAGCAAAACCCTAAACTATGTTTTATTTTTTAAATGTCTCCTTTTTTTAAGTAAAAAACATAATCCTCTTTATTGTTTTTAGAATGTATGCTATTTTTGAAACAAAACCCTAATCCTATGTTTTTTTTTCGGAATGTGTCCTATTTTTCAGTTTTTGAATTAGAACTCTAATCCCTTGTTTTCTTTTCTGAATATCTCATTTTTTTTCTTGAAACAAAGCCATAATTCTATCTTTTTTTTTGGGAATGTCTACTATTTTTTAATCGAAACCCTAATCGTATATTATTTTTTTTCGGAATGTCTCATATTTTTTTAATAAAAACTCTAATTATATGTTTTCTTTTCAGAATGTCTCATATTTTTGTATTAAAACCCGAATCCATTGTTTTCATTTCACAATGCCTTCTATTTTTCAATCAAAACACTATTTCTATCTTTTATTTTTGGAATGCCTCCTATCTATCGGTTTTCAATCGAAATCCTAATCCTATGTTATATTTTCTGAATGTCTTCTATTTTCATTCAAGATCCTACTCCTATATTTTCTTATAGGAATGAGTTGTATTTTTCAGTTTTGAATTAAAACACAAATCCTTTGTTTTCTATTCGGAATATCTTATTTGTTTGAATCAAAACAAAAATACTATCTTTTGTTTTGAAAATCTCTGCTAATTTTTAATCAAAACACTAATCGTATGTTTTATTTTCCTAATGGCTCCTATTTTTGAAAAAAAAAATATTAGGATTTCGATTGAAATATACGAAACATTCTAAAAAGAAAACATAGATTAGGTTTTTAAATAAAAAAATAGCAGCCTTTACGAAAAGAAACACAATATTAGGAATTCCAAAAAAAAAAAAAAGGATTAGGGTTTTGATTTAAAATATAAGACATTAAGAAAAAAAAAACATAAGATTTGGTTTTTGTATGCAAAATAGCAGACATTCCGAAAAAAAACATAGGATTAGGATTTGATTAATATTAAGTGGGCATTCTGAAAAGAAAAACGTAGGAATAGGGTTTTGATTCAATAATAGAAAACATTACTGTAAGAAAAACATCGAATTAAGGTTTTGATCAAAATCCAAAAAATAGGGGACATTTTCAAAACAAAACATAGGATTAGGGTTTTGATTAAAAAATATGAGTCATTCAAAAAAGAAAACATACGATTAGCATTTTGATTGAAAAATATGAGACATTCCAAAAAAAGATATAGGATTAAGGTATTTTATTCAAAACTGAAAAATAGAAGACATTAAGAAAAAAAACATATGATTAGTGTTTTAATTGAAAATAGGAAAAATTACTATTGGAAAATATAGGATTAGGGTTTCGATTAAAAAATAATACCCACTACAAAAAAGAAAAATAGGATTATTTTTTTGATTAAGAAATATGAGACATTACAATATGATTACATTGGATTATTGTTTTGATTCAATAGTAGTAGACATTCCTAAAAGAAAACATAAGATTAGGGTTTTGATTAAAAAATTAGAGACATTATAAAAAAATACTTAGGATTACGATTTTGATTAAAAAATGTGACACATTACAACAATGAAACATATGATTAGTGTTTTGATTGAAAAATATGAGACATTTCGAAGATAAAACATAGGTTTAGGTTTTTGATTGACAAATATGATACATTACTATAAGAAAACATAGGATTAGGGTTTTGATTAAAACCCTAAAAATAGTAGATATTAAAAAAAAACTCAACATAATGGTTTTAAGTGAAAAATAGCAGACATTCGCAAAAGATAACATATGATTATTGTTTTATTCAAAAATTGGTGCCACTCTTAAAAAAAAACACAGGATTATGGTTTTGGCTAAAAAATAGGAGACATTGCAAAATGGAAACATAAGATTATTGTTTTGATTGAAAATAAGCAACAATTTGCAAAAGAAAAACATAAGATTAAAGGTTTGATTAAAAAATAGGAGGCATTGCAAAAATAAAACATACGATTAGGATTTTAATTCAAAAATAGGAGGCATTACGGAAAGAAAACGTCGGATTAGAGTTTTGATTAAAAATTAGAAGAGATTCCTAAAACAAAAAATAGGATTAGGGTTTTGGTTCAAACATATGAGGCATTCTAAAACGAAAAAAAGGATTAGGGTTTTCATTCAAAACATAAAAAAGGACGCATTCTAAAAAAACATAGGATTAGGGTTTTGATTAAAAAATGGAAGACATTACGAAAAAAAAGAAAGGATTAGGTTTTAGATTGAAAAATAACAAACATTCCGAAAAGAAAACATCTTTTAGGGTTTTGATTTAAAACTTACAAATAGTAGACACTAAAAATAACATGGGATTTGAGTTTTGATTAAAAAATTTGAGACATTCTAAAATGAAAATATAGGATTAGGTTTTTTATTCAAATATAGTAGTCATTCCAAAAATAAAACATAGGATTAAGGATTTGATTCAAAACTGAAAAATGTGACACATTACAATAAGAAAACATAGGATTAGGGCCTTGATTAAAATATAGTAGACATTCCAAAAAGAAAACATAGGATTAAAGCTTTTATTTAAAAATACCAGACATTCCCAAATGTAAACATAGGATTAAAGTTTTGATTTAAAAATACCAGACATTCCCAAATGTAAACATATGATTGGGGTTTTGATTAAAAGATAGGAGCAATTCAGAAAAAAAAAAAAAACACAGGATTAGTGTTTTCATTGAAAAATATGATACATTACGATAAGAAAACATAGGATTATTGTTTTAATTAAAAAATAGCAGACATTCCGAAAAGAAAAAAGAAAGGATTAGGTTTTGAATCAAAACAGATAAATAGGGGACATTAAGAAAAGAAAATATAGGATTCCGGTTTTCATTGAAAATTAGGAGACATTCTGAAAAGAAAATATAGGATTACAATTTTTATTAAAAATAGGAGGCATTGCAAAAAGAAGACATAGTATTAAGAGTTTGAAAAAAAAATTAGTCGAGATTTCCAAAACAAGAAATGGGATTAGGGTTTTGATTAAAAAAATAAAAAATTCCGAAATGAAAACAAAAGATTAAGGTTTTGATTCAAAAATAAAAAATACAATGCATTCTGAAAAGAAAACATAGGATTAGGGTTTTATTTAAAAAAATACATAATCCGAAAAGAAAAGAAATGATTAGGTTTTTGATTGAAAAATAGGAGACTTTCCAAAAAGAAAAAATAGGTCATGGTTTTTATTCAAAACTTATAAATATAAGACATTAAGAAAAGAAAACATAGGATTAGGGTTTTTAATGAAAGATAAGGGACATTCCAAAAAGAAAAACAAAGGATTAGTGTTTTTATTCAAATATAGTAGGCATTTCGAAAATAAAACATAAGATTAGGGTTTTGATTTAAAACTGAAAAATAGGACACATTATTGTAAGAAAACAAAGGACTATGGTTTTGATTAAAAAATATTTGACATTTAGAAAAGAAAATATAACATTAAAATTTGATTAAAAAAGGCAAATTTTCCACAAACAAAACAGGATTATTGTTTTGATTAAAAAATATTTGACATTTAGAAAAGAAAATATAACATTAAAATTCAAAATAGGAACCATTACGAAAACAAAACATATGATTAGAATTTTCGTCAACAAATATGACGTTATGAAAAAAAAATTATAGGATTATTGTTTTGATTAAAAAATAACAGGCAGCACTAAAAGAAAAGAAAGGGTTCGGTTTTTGAATCAAAATTGATAAATATGACACATTCAGAATAGATAACATAGGATTCGGCTTTTGTTTGAAAGATAGGACATATTCCAGGAAAAAACGTATGATTATTATTTCTATTCAAAAATAGGAGGTATTATGAAAAGAAAATATAGGATTACTATTTTGATTAAAATTTAGCAGAGATTTCGAAAACAACAGATAGCATTAGGGTTTTGATTAAAAAAATGAGACATTCCGAAATAAATGCAAAGGATTACGGTTTTGATTTAAAAGTGAAAAGTCAGACACATTCCAAATCATTAATCCTATCTTTTTGTTTAGTATTCTCTACTAATTTTTAATCAAAACCATAATCCAATGTTTTCTTATGCGAATATCTCATACTTTTCGATGAAAACCTTGATCAAAACCCTTATTTTCGTAATGTTTTATTTTTCTTTTAGCAACATCCACAATTTTTTAATCGAAACCTTAATCCCATATTTTCCTATACTAATTTGTACTATTTTTTTATCAAAGCCCTAATCCAAGGCTTTTCTTATGGAAATGCCTCCTTTTTTTAAACAAAACTCTAATCTTATGTTGTCTTTTGGGAATGTCTATTATTTTCGAATCAAAATAGTAATCATATATTTTCTTTTCGGAATGTCTCCTATTTCTCAATTAAACACCTAATCCTATATATTTTCTTTTCGTAATGCCTACTATATTGTAACCAAAATCCTAATCTTTTGTTTCCTTATAGTAATGTCTCCTATTTTTCAATGAAACCCCGAATCCAATGTTTTTTATTCCGAATGCCTACTACTTTTCAATCAAAACTCTAATCTCATGTTTTCTTTTCAGAATGCCTACGATATTTGAATCAAAAGACTATTCCTATGTTTCTTTTTAGAATGTTTCTTATTTCGCAAACAAAACCCGTATCCTATGTTTTCTTTTCTTAATCTCTCATATTTATCGTTTTTTAAGCAAAACACTAACCTATGTTATGTATTTAGAATGTCTAACATTTTTCAATAGAAAAATAATATTTTCTTATATTTTCGGAATGTCTGTTATTTTTGAAACAAAACTCTAATCTTATGTTTTCTTTTCAGAATGTATCTTATTTTTAAGTTTCCAATCAAATCCCTAATCTTTTTTTTATGAATGTCTTTTTTTTTAATCAAAAGCCTAATCCTAAATTTTACTCTGCCAATGTCTGCTATTTTTAATCAAAACATTAATCGTACGTTTCTTTTCAGAATGTTTTCTATTTTTGCAAAAATCCTAATCCTTTGTTTTCTTTTGGAAATGTCTCTTATTTTCAAATTAAAATCCTTATCCTTTCTTTTCTATTTGCAATGTCTACTATTTTTTAATTAAAAAACAAATTTGATGTTTTCTTTTCGTAATGTCCCCTATTTATCGTTTTTCAATCAAAATCCTAATCCTATATTTTGTTTTCGTAATGTCTACTATTTTTTTATCAAAACCCTAATCATATGCTTTCTTTTTCGAGTGTCTCCTATTTATTATTTGAACACTAATCTGATGTTTTTATTTTGGGAATATCTCATTTTTTTTAGTTTTGAATGAAATCCCTAATAGTTTGCTATCCTTTTGGAATGTCCCCTATTTTTTAATCTAAACCCTAATCCTATGGTTTCTTTTTGATATGTTTCCTATTTTTTAACTAAAACCCTAAGGCTATGTTTTCTTTTCATAATTACACCTAAATTTTGGGTTTCAATCAAAAACCTAATCCTATTATTTCTTCTCAGAATGTCTTCTGATTTTGAGTCAAAACATAAACCCTATGTTTTCATTTGGGAATGTCTCCTATTTTTTGGTTTGAATCAAAACCCTAATTCTATATTTTTCTTTTGAGAATGATTAATTTTTTTAATTTTTAATCAAAACTTTAATTCTATGTTTTTCTTTTCAGAATGTCTGTTTTTTTTTTAATCAAAATGCTAATTTTATGTTTTCTTTTTGTAATGTCTCCTACTTTTCAGTTTTGAATCAAAATCCAATTCCTATGTCATACTTTCGGAATGTCTCCCATTTTATGAAGTTTCAATCAAAACCTTAATTCTATGTTTTCTTTTTAAAATAATTCCTAATTTTTAATAAAAACTATAATCCAATTTTTTCTACACGTAATATTTCCTATTTTTTAATGAAAGGTCTAATCTTATCTTTTCTTTTCTGAATGTCTCCTATTTTTCAGATTTGAATCAAAACACTTATTGTGTATTTTCTTTTTAGGATGTCTCATAATTTTCAATCAAAACACTAATCCTACATTTTCTTTCCGGAATGTATCCTAATTTTTGGTTTTGAATCAAAACCCTAATCCAATATTTGTTTTCATAATGACTCATATTTTTGAATAAAAATCCTACTCTTTATCCTATATTTTTCTTATCGTAATGTCTTCGATTTTTTAATCAAAACACTAATCCTCTATTTTTTTGGAATGCCTCATCTTTTTCAATTAAAACCCTAATCCTATGTTTTCTATTAGCAATGTCACCTATGTTTTAATATAAAACCGAATCATATGTTTTCTTTTTGAAATGTCTCATATTTTTTAGTCAAAAAAATAATCCTATTTTCTCTTTTGAAAATTGCTCCTATTTTTGAATCAAAACTATAATCCTATGTTTTTTTTTCGGATTGTGTCCTATTTTTTGAGTTTTGAATCAAAACCACAATCCTTTTATTCTTTTCAAAATGTCTCCTATCTTTTAATCAAAACTATAATCTTATGTTTTCTTTTCGGAATGTGTCCTATTTTTTAGTTTTGAATCAAAACTATAATTCTTTGTTTTTTTTTTAATATCTCCTACTTTTGAATCAAAACCCTAATCCTATGTTTTCTTTACGTAATGTCTATTATTTTTTAATTGAAGCCCTAACCCTATGTTTTTTATTCGGAGTGTCTACTACTTTTGAATCAAAACCCTAATCCTATGTTTTCTAATAGTAATGTCTCATATTTTTCAATCAAAACCCTAATCTTATGTTTTCTTTTGGAAATGCGTACTATTTTTTAATTAAAACAATAATCATATGTTTTCTTTTCGTAATGTCTCATATTTTATAATGAAAACACCAATCTTATGTTTTTTGTTTTGAATGCCTCTTATTTTTTAATCTAAACTATAATCTTAAAACCCTAATCTTATGTTTTCTTACATTTTATTTTGGGAATATATGTTATTTTTTAATCAAAACATTAATCATATGTTTTCCTTCTATAATGTCCCATATTTTTTATTCAAAATGGTAATGCTGAGTTTTTTTTGGAATGCCTCCTATTTTTTAATCAAAACCCAAATCTAATCTTATGTTTTCTTTCCGGAATGATTCCTATCTTTAAATTAAAACCCTAATCTTATGTGTTTTTTCTGAATGTCTGCTAATTTTCAATCAAAAACGGAATCCTATGTTTTCTTGCCTTAATATTTCCTATTTATCAGTTTTGAATCAAAACCCTAACCTATGTTTTCTTTTCGAAATGTCTCTTGCTTTTCAATGAATATATTAATCCCTTCTTCTCTTTTCATAATGTCTATTATGCCTGAATAAAAACCTAATGTTATTTTTTCTTTTAGCAATGTGTCCTATTTTTCAATTTTGAATCAAAATGTTAATCTTTTGTTTATCTTTTCAGAATTTGTCAATTTTTTTTAATAAAAAACCTAATCCTATGTTTTCTGTTTGGAAAGTTAAGATTATGGTTTTTATTCAAAACACTATTTTTTATTGGAGACATTACGATAAGAAAAATATGATTAGTGTTTTGAATCAAAACCCAAATCCTATATTTTCTTATACTAATGTCATCTAGTTTTTAATTAAAACTAAAATGCTATGGTTTCTTATAGCAATGTCATCTACTTTTCAATGAAAACCTTAATCCTATGTTTTCTTTTTGGGATGCCTACTACATTTGAATCAAAAACCCTAATCCTATGTTTTCTTTTGAGAATGTCTCCTATTTTTTCAATCAAAATCCTAATCTTATGTTTTCTTTTCATAAAGGATACTATATTTGAATCAAAACATTTTTTTTTCAGAATTCCTACTATATTTAAATCAAAACGTAATACTCTGTTTTCATTTTGGAATATCTCCTATCTTTCAATCAAAACCCTAATCCTATGTTTTTTTTCAGAATGTGTCCAATTTTTTAGTTTTGAATCAAAGCCTAATCCTTTTTTTTCTTTTCTGAATGTCTCCTATTTTCAAATCAAAACCCTAATCATATTTTTTCTTATAGTAATGTCTACTTTTTTAAAAAATATGAAACATTAGTATAAGAAAACATAGGATTCAGGTTTTGTTTGCAAAAGAAAAGATTGATTTAGTAATGTCTCATATTTTCAATCAAAACCCAAAGTTTTCTTTTCCGAATGCCTACTATTTTTTAATGAAAATTCTAATCCTTTGTTTTCTTAGATTAATATCTCCTATCATTTGTTTGAGGAATCTTTGCAAATTTTTAAACAAACCACTAATCCCATGTTTTCTTTTTGTAATGGCTACTATTGTTCAATAAAAATCCTATTCCTATGTTTTCTTATTGGAATGCCTTCTATTTTCTAAGCTTATCTTTTCTTTTGCGAATGTCTGTTATTTTTGAGTCATTTTTTAACGTCACATTTTTTTTGTTAACATCTCATTTTTTAATCAAAGCCATAATCCTAAGAGTTTTTTTTTTTAATGCCTCCTATTTTTTAATCAAAACCCTAATCTTATGTTTTCTTTTGTAATATTTGCTATTTTTTAATCAAAACAATAATTCTATGTTTTCTTTTTGTAATGCCTCATATTTTTCAATCAAAACCCATCCTATGTTTTCTTTAGGAATGTCCCCTATTTTTGAATCAAAATCATAATCTTATGTTTCTTTTAAGAATGTCACCTATCTTTCAATCAAAACACTAATTTTATGTTTTTTTTTTTAAATGTCTACCATTTTTTAATCGAAAGCCTGATCCTAAGTATTCTTTTCGTAATGCCTCCTATTTTTGAATAAACATATTAATCATATGTTTTCTTTTTAGAATGTCTACTATTTTTGAATTAAAATGCTAATCTTATGTTTCCTTATGGTAATGTCTCATATTTTTCAATCAAAACACTAATTTATGTCTGATAGTAATGTCTCCTATTTTCAATAAAAAACCTAATCCTATGTTTCCTTTTTTGGAATGCCTAATATATTTGAATCAAAACGCCAATCCTATGTTTTCATTTCTTAGTGCTTCAATTTATTAGTTTTGAATCAAACCCCAACATATCTTTTCTTTTCGAAATGTCTATTATTTTTCAATCAAAACCCAAATCCAATGTCTTGTTTTTGGAATGTCTCCTATCTTTCAATGAAAACCTACTCCTATGTTTTCTTTTCACAATGTCTACTATTTATTAATCAAACAACGAATCTTAAGTTTTGTTTTTGGAATACCTCCTATTTTTTAATCAAAACACTAATTTTATGTTTTCTTATGGAAATGTCTTCAATTTTTTAATCAAAACAGTAATCCTATATTTTCCATTCGTAATGTCTCATATCTTCAAATCAAAACCATTTTCGTTTTGGGTGTGGCTCTTATTTTTTAATCAAAACCCTAATCCTATGTTTTCCATTGTGAATTTCTGCTATTTTTTTAATCAAAACACTATTTCTATATTTTATTTTCAGAATGTCTACTATTTTTTGTTTTTTAATCATAACCTTAATCCTATGTTTTCTTATAGTAAAATATACTTGTTTTCCAGTCAAAACCTTAATCCTATGTTTTACTTTTCAAATGTCTCATGTTTTTCAATCAAAACACTAATCATATGTTTTCTCTTCATAGTGCCTCATATTTTTTAATCAAACCCTAATTATATATATATATTTTTTGAATGGTGGTTATTTTTTAATAAAAGCTAGTAATGTTATGTTTTCTTTTGGGAATGTCTTTTATTTTTAAATCAAAACAATAATCTATTGTTTCTCTTTGTAATGTCTCATATTTTTCAATCAGAACCCTAATCCTATGTTTTCTTTTCGGAGTGGCTATTACTTTTTAATCAAAATTTTAATCCTATGTTTACTTAGAGTAATATCTCCTATTTTTTTAATCAAAACCTTAATCCAATGTTTTCTTTTCTTAATGTTTCATATATTTTTCAGTTTTGAATCAAGACCTTAATCCTATGTTTTCTTTTCTAAATGGCTCCTATCTTTGTATCAAAACCCTAATCCTATGTTTTCTTTTTGTAATGCCTCCTATTTTTGAATCATAACCATAATCTTATATTTTCTTTCTAAATGTCTATTATATTTGAATGAAAACCCAAATCCACTGTTTTCTTTTCGCAATGTCTCTAATTTTGCTAACAAACTCCGCATCCCATGTTTTCTTTCTTAATGTATCATAATTTTTCATCAAAACCCTAATCTAGAGTGTTTTTTTTTATAGTGCCTCTAATTTTTTAATCAAAACACTAATCGTATGTTTCCTTTGGTAAAGGCTATTATTTTTATTCAAAACTCTAATCCTATGTCTTATTTTTGAAATGTCTCATATATCAAAACCCTAATCCTATGTTTTCGTTTCGAAATACCTTCTGTATTTCAAATAAAATCCTAATCTTATTTTTTCCCTTAGAATGTTTACTATTTTTTAATCAAAACACTAATCATAGGTTTTCTTTTAGTAATGTCTAATTTTTTAAAAAGAACTTAAATACTATGTTTTCTTTTCCAAATATCTACTTTATTTGAATTAAAACCTTAGTCCTATGTTTTCTTTTTGCAATATCTCCTATTTTGCAAACAAAACGCAAATTCTATGTTTTCTTTTTCTATGGTCTCATATGATGCGCTGACTGCAAGTGTATGGGTCGCAAGCAAGTAATAAAGTGGTACCCCGTGAGGGATAGGGTTGTTGAACCACAGAGAACTGTATCCAAAGTACTAATTGCTCTTATGATATCTAGTAAACGCAAATTGAGAAAGAGTTGAATTATAAAACAATTAAGAGCAGATAAATTGGTGGAGAAGGTAGGAAATTAGAATTGAGTGTTTTGGCAATACGAGAGTAATGCCCCAGGGTGATCTCTAAGACTAGTGCACGCTATGTTGCCCTAAACGCCTACCAGCTACATCCCAAAGATACAAGTGTGTGCTCACAAAAAATATTGCATCTATGAGTTCTCAAATACACCGAGTTTTGCTAAGATAACTGTGCGTCTCTTGCAAGCAAGCTACGCACCGAGTTTTACCCTAACAACTGTGTAAATCAAATGCATCAAGTTATACAACACAAGATTCAACACAAACATCAATTAGAACTCCGTAGAACTTGTAAAGACAAGTGTATAAGTATTACAATTCATCTAAGTTCTCTAACCCCAGGGCACTATGGCCAGTTAGCCACTCATGGGTAGATAAAACAAGGAAAGAATAATGAAAGAAAAACAAGAGGAAGATATGACTCCCTTCTGTACGGTAGATACCTTTCTTGGCGAGACCTTGTGCTAACCACACCTCTCGTGGCGCCTCTGACTCGTTCTTGGTCTTCTTAAGTGGTGTGGTAAATCTTGATATTCGATATCATAAACATTCTCTCGGTGGAGAGGAGAGTCCCTGAATAAAGATAAGAAAAAATCCTAAAATCTGGAGTTAAGAAGGCAGTTTCGGGGCCTCACACGGTCTGGACAAGGTCATGTTCAAACTGTGTACTTTTATGAGGATTCTTTGAGTGAAACTCCAAAGATTTGCAGCAGCATGGGCATGGGCGTGCGACCCCCATGTCAACTGTCACACTCCTGAAGGGGATTTTCCTGAAATTTATAGCGGCATGGGTACGGGAGTGTGATGACTGTGTTCTGCCTTGGATACTCCCTTGTCAGGATTTTGCTGGCTTTCTCTCCAAGCTGGGATTTGCAGCGGATCGGACACGGCCATGTTTTGCCCGTGTTAGCTAGTTCTTTTCCCTCGGTCGTTAAACATGCATGAAACACACTCAGTTTCACTCCAAAATGATTCAAGCCCATGATTCCTGCTTATACCTTGAATAGCACCAATTATACACAAACATATGCTAAAGGACAACTAAAAGAATAGAGTAAAGGTCATGAAAACATAATATAAAATGCACTTATCATCATATTTATCAGTTTTGAATCAAAATCTTAACCTATATTTTCTTTTGACAATGTCTCCTATTTTCAAACCAAAAAACTAATCATTTCTTTTTCTATGGAATGTATGCTATTTTTAGATCAAAACCATAATCCTGTGTTTTCCTTACGGAATACGTCCTTTTTTTAGGTTTGAATGAAAACATTAATCCAATGTTTTCTTTTAGGAATGTCTCAATGTTTTTAATCAAAACCCTAATCCTATTTTTCACTTGGGACTGTCTGCTAATTTTTAATCAAAACCGTAATCCGATGTTTTCATTGCGGAATGTCTTAAATTTTTAAATCAAAACCCTAATCTTATGCTCTTTTCGGATTGCCTCCTATTTTTCAATCAAAACGCTAATCCTATGTGTTCTTTTTTTAACGTCTAATACTTTAGAATCATTCTATGTTTTCTTTTAGTAACGTGTCCTATTTTTCAACCAAAACCCTGATCCTACGATTTTTTTTTAGAATGTCTGCTATTTTTGAATCAAAACATTAATAATATATTTT
Source organism: Dioscorea alata (assembly GCA_020875875.1). Lineage (NCBI taxonomy): Eukaryota > Viridiplantae > Streptophyta > Magnoliopsida > Dioscoreales > Dioscoreaceae > Dioscorea > Dioscorea alata. The sequence continues at coordinate 7,816,010 of CM037020.1, forward strand.
CTTACAGTAATCTCTCCAATTTTTCATTCAAAAACCTAATTCTATGTTTTCCCACAATAATGTCTCCTTTTCTTCAATCAAAACTCTAATCCTATGTTTTCTTTTCTGAATACCTACTATATTTGAATCAAAACACTAATCAGTTGTTTCATTACATTATGCCTCAAAATTTTAAATTAAAACACTAATTCTATGTTTTCTTTATGGAATGTCTACTATTTTTTATTAAAAACCCAAATTTTATGTTTTCTTTTCGAAATCTCCCCTATTTTTCAGTTTTTAATCAAAACATGAATTCTATGTTTTGTAATAGCAATATCTTCTATTTTTCAATCAAAACCCTAATCCTATGTTTTTTTAAATATCTCATTTTTTTTTAATCAAAAAGTTATCTTATGTTTACTTTTCATAATGCCTCCTATTTTTAAATAAAAATTCTAATCCTATATTTTGTTTTCTGAATGTCTCCTATGTTTCAATCAAACCCCGAATCCAATGTTTTCTTTTCTTAATGTCTCGCATTTATTAGTTCTGATTCAAAATATAATCTTTTCTTTTCATTTCTGAACGTTTGCTATTTTTTAATCAAAACAATAATCTAATGATTTCTTTTCGTAATATCTCTTATTTTTTCAATCAATAACTAATTGTATGTTTTTCAATTTGCAATGGCTTCTATTACTGAATGTAAACCTTAATCTTATGTTTTCTTCTGGGAATGTCTATCTTTTCTTTTCGCAATGTCTACTATTTTTTAATCAAAACCCTAAATCTATGTTTTATTTTCAGGATGCCAGCTATATTTGAATCAAAACATTGATCCGATGTTTTATTTTCGGAATGTCTCCTATCATTCAATCAAAACCTGTAACCCATGTTTTCTTTTCTTAATGTTTCGTATTTATCAGTTTTGATTCAAAATCCTAAACCTTTTTTTTTCTTAATGGCCGTTATTTTTTAATCAAAACAATAATTCTAAGTTTTCTTTTCATATTGTCTCATATTTTTCAATCAAAACCCTGTTCCTATGTTTTATTTTCAGAATGACTCCTATTTTTTAATGAAAACCCTAATCGTTTGTTTTCTTTTGGGAATGCCTACTATTTTTTAATCCAAACCCAAATCCTATGTTTCTTTTCTTAAAGTCTCCTATTTATCTATTTAAAACAAAACACTAATCTATGTTTTCTTTTCAGAATGTCGTCTATTTTTCAATCAAAAACCTTATCCTTTCTTTTTTTTAGCAAAGTTTGCTATTTTTTAATCAAAACCCTAATGCTATTTTTTTTTTAGAATGTGTCATATTTTTTAGTTTTAAATCAAAATTCTAATCATTTGTTTTCGTTTCTGAATGTTCAATTTTTTTAATGAATATGCTAATACTTTGTTTTCTTTTCTGAGTGTCTCATTTTTTTTAATGAAAACCATAATCCTATCTTTAGCTTTCTTAATATCTGCTAATTTTTTTTTATCAAAACCCTAATTTGATATTTTGTCTTTTCGGAATGCCTCGTATATTTGGATAAAAATACTAATCTTATGTGTTCTTTTTTTTTTTTGAATGTCTTCTATTTTTCAATCAAATACAAAATCCTATATGTTCTTTTCATAACGTCTCCTATTTATCATTTTTTATTTAAAAACCAAATCCTTTCTTTTGTTTTCATAATGTCTACTATTTTTTAGTCAAAACAATAATCCTTTGTTTTCCTTTGGTGTCGCATATTATTCAATTAAAACAATAATCCTATATTTTCTTTTGGGAATGTCTTCTATTTTTCAATCAAAAACCTAATCCTTTATTTTTCTTTCGGAATGTAAACTATTTTTTAATCAAAACCTAATTATATGTTTTCTTATAGTAATATGACCTATTTTTTAGTTTTCAATAAAATCCCTAACTGTATCTTTTCTTTTCAGAATGCTAATTATATTTGAATCAAAACAATAATCCTATGTTTTTTCTTTTTGGAATGTCTGCAATCTTTCAATCCAAACTCGAATCCTATGTTTTCTTTTTTTAATGTCTCGTATATATAAGTTTTGAATCAAAGCGCTAACCTATATTTTCTTTTCGTAATGTGTCCTATCTTTCAATAAAAAACATAATCATTTCTTTTCTTTTCAGATTGCATTCTGTTTTTTAATGAAAAACCTAATCCAATGTTTTGTTTTTGTAATGTGCTATTTTTCAGTTTTGAATCAAAATCTTAATACTTTGTTTTCTTTTTGGAATGTCTCATTTGTTAGAATCAAAACCCTAATCCTTTTTTTTAGGGAATCTCAGCCAATTTTTAATCAAAGCACTAATCCAAATTTTTTTCTTTACGTAATGCCTCCTATTTTTGGATAAAGTTCCTAATCCTATGTATTCTTTTTAGAATACCTTCTATTTTTGTAACTAAACCCTAATCTTATGTTTTCTTTTTCAAATGTCTGCTACTTTTGAATCAAAACAATAATCAAACCCCTAATCTTATGTTATTTTAATGTATGCTATTTTTTTAATCAAAACAATAATCAAAACAATAATGTCTGCTCCCTTTTTTAAATGAACATATTAATACTATGTTTTCTTTTGGGGATGTTTGCTACTTTTGAATAAAAACCCTAATCCTATGTTTCCTTTTTAGAATGTCTATTATTTTTAGGTTTTTAATCGAAACCTTAATTCTATGTTTTCTAATAGTAATGCTTCCTATTTTTCACTCAAAACGCTAATCTTATTTTTCTTTTTGGAATACCAACAATATTTAAATAAAAACAATAATCCTATATTTTCTATTTGGCATGTCACCAATTTTGCAAACAAAACCCGATTCCGATGTTTACTTTTCTTAATGTCTCATATTTTTTAATCAAAACCCTAATCCTAAGTTCTCTTTTTGGAATGCCACCTATTTTTTAATCAAAACTCTTTTCTTATGTTTCCTTTTGGGAATGTCTGCTATTTTTGGTTCAAAATCCTAATCATATAATTTATTTGAGGAATGTCTTATATTTTTCAGTCAAACCCCAAATATTGTGTTTCATTTTCAAAATACCTACTATAATTTCTTTGGCTCAACCTATACTTTCTTATCGGAATGTCACCTACTTTACAAACAAAACCCGAATCCTATGTTTTTTTTTCACCAAACATCTATTATTTATTAGTTTTAAAACAAAAAAGTGAACCATGTTATTTTTTGGAATGTCTAATATTTTTCAATCAAAAACCAAATCCTTTCTTTTTTTTTTTTAGAATGACCGCTATTTTTGAATCACAAATCTAATCTTATATTTTATTTTCAGAATGTGCCCTATTTTTAAAGTTTTAATCAAAACCATAATAAGTTGTTTTCCTTTCGGAATGTCTCATTTTTTTAAATCAAGATCCTAATCTAATCTTTTGTTTTGGGAATGCTTGATAATTTTTTATCAAAATCCTAATCCGATGTTTTCTCTTTGGAATGTCAAATATTTTTCAATCAAGACCCTAATCTTCTAATTTCTTTTCGGAATAACTACTATATTTGAATCAAAACCTAATCATATGATTTCTTAGTAATGTCTCATCTTCATTCAATACCCTAATCCTATGTTTTCCTATAGTAATGTCTCCTATTTTTAATCAAAACCCTTATTCTATGTTTTCTTTTGGAAGTTGCTCGTATTTTTGAATCAAAACTCTAATCCTATGCTTTCTTTTGGAATGTTTGCAATTTTTGAGTGAAAACAACAATCCTATGATTTCTTTTCAGAATGTCTACTGCTTTTCAGGTTTTAATCAAAACCCTAATCGTAATTTTTCTTATATTGATGTATGCTATTTTTCAATCGAAGACCTAATAATACATTTTTCTTTTTGAAATGTTTCATAGTTTTCAATCAAAACCCTAATCACAGGTTTTCCTTTCAGCAATGTCTCATAATTTTTAATCATAACCCTAAACGTAAGTTATTTTTGCAATGCCTTCTATTTTTTAATCAAAACCCTAAATTTGGGTTTTCTTTCACGATTGTTTGCTATTTTTGAATCAAAATAGTAATCCTATGTTTTCTTGAAGGAGTGGCTACTATTTTTTAATCAAAACACTAATCCTATTTTTCTTATAGTAATGTCTCCTATTTTTCAATCAAAACCCTAATCATATTTTTCTTTTTAGAATGCCTTACAATTTTCAATCAAAACCCTAATCCTATGTATTCTTTTCGGAATAGCTCCTATTTTTGAATCAAAACCTTAATCCTATGTTTTCTTTTGGAAATGTACTATATTTATCGGTTTTTATCAAAACCCTAATTCTATGTTTTCTTATAGTAATGTCTCATATTTTTCTATTAAGATTGTAATCCTATGTTTTCTTTTCAGAATGTCTCCTATTTTGCATAAAAAACCTGAAACCTATGTTTTTTTTTTTAAAGCCCGATATTTTTTTAATCAAAACCCCAATCCTAGGTTTTCGTTGGAATGCCTCATATTTTTTAACTAAAACACTAATGTTATATTTTCTTTGGAGAATGCTTGCTATTTTTTTATTTAACACCCTAATCCTTTGCTTTATATTTTGAATGTCTCATATTTTTCAATTGAAAACCTAATCCGATGTTTTCTTTAAGAAATGCCTACTATATATTAATGAAAACCCTAATCCTATGTTTCATAATGGCTCATATTGTTTAAACAAAATCCTTTATTTTATGTTTTCTTTTGGGAATGTTTGCTATTTTTTAATCAAAACAATAATCGCATATTTTCTTTTCGTAATGTCTCATATTTTTAATTAAAACCATAATCCTATGTTATTTTATGGAATTACTCCTATTTTACAATAAAAACCCTAATCCTGCGTTTTCTTTTGGAAGTAACTCATATATTTGAAACAAAGTCCTAATCATATATTTTCTTTTGGGAATGTCGGCTATTTTTGAAGCAAAGCCCTAAACCTATGTTTTGTTTTGGAAATGTCAACTATTTTTTGATTTTTAATAAAAACCGTATTCCTATGTTTCTTATAGTAATGTCTTCTATTTTTTTGTCAAAACTCTAATCCTACGCTTTCTTTTCGGAATGTCGCATATTTTTCAATCAGGAACCTAATCGTATGTTTTCTTTTCAGAATGTCTTTATTTTTGAATTAAAACACAAATCCTATATTTTCCTTTCAAAATGTCTCATATTTTTCGATCAAAACCATAATTCTCTGTTTTTTTTTTCTGAATGTCTACTATTTCTTTAATCAAAATCCAAACCTTATGTTTTCTTATAATAATGTCTTCTATTTTTTATTCAAAATCCCAACCCTATGTTTCTTATAGTATTGTCTCCTATTTTTCATTTAAAAACACAATCTTATGTTTTCTTGTAGGAATGTCTCCTATTTTTAAATTGAAAACAAAATACTTTATTTTCTTTTCAGAATGTTTGCAATTTTTTAATTAAAAACTTAATCCTATGTTTTCTTTTCGGAATTTTTCAATTTTTTTGAATCAAAACTCTAAAACCTACCTTATTTTTTGTGAATCATCGAAAGGGGGTGCACCTAATGATGCTACGGGCGGCTGTCTGAAGTGCAATGACAGGCTCGGATAAGATAAGATTGTGTGTGCCTGGCCCTTTGAGTGTCCATATTTTGGCCGAGTTCCCCGTAGCGTAGGCTCCTATGTTAGGCAGCCATAATATTTTTTTATCTTCTACCGCTGCCAGAAATCCAAGGTTCCACACAAGCTCCGGTTCTGTGGCGTGGTAGCAGGACCGCTAGGAGATTGGATCGGGATGTAGGTAGTGTGAAATCTGCGGGGGTCATGCAAATACATAGGCCCCTTCCCTTCTACCGAGTAGTTTATAAGGCACTTTCCGTTCTACGGCCCCTCGGAGCGAAGGGTTAGGCAGGAAGTACGGGCCCTCTGACTCTGGCTATGTTTTCTTTTCGTAATTCATCATATTTTTGAATAAAAATCGTAATCCTAAGTTTCGTTTTCAAAATGGACCCTATTTTTGAATCAAAAACTAATCTTATGTTTTCTTTTGGTAATGCTACTATTTTTGAATAAAAAGAATAATCGTATGTTTTTTTCATAATCTGACATATTTTTTAGTCAAAACCTAAATCCTAAATTTTTTTTGAATGCCACATATTTTTTAATCAAAATCCTAATGCTATGTTTTCTTTTGTGGATGTCTTTTATTTTTGAATCAAAACAATAATCTTCTACTTTATTTTGAAAATGTCCCCTATTTTTTGTTTAGAATCAAAACACTAATCCTATGTTTCCTTATAGTAATGTCCCATATTTTTCAATCAAAACCTTAAACCTATGTGTGTTTTTTCAGCATGTCTTATAATTTTCAGTCAAAACTCTAATCATAGGTTTTTATTTTGGAATGTCTCCTATTTTTAATCAAAACCATAATCCTCTCTTTTCTTTTCAGAATGTCTACTATTTTTTAATCAAAACCATAATCTTATTGTTTCGTTTTGGAACGCCTACTATATTTCAATCAAAACCCTAATCCTATGTTTTCTTTTTGAAATGTTTGTTATTTTTTAATCAAAATCCTAATCCTATGATTTTTTTTTCGGAATGCGTCGTATTTTTCAATTTTAAATCAAAACCATAATCCTTTGTTTTCTCTTCGGAAAATCTCATTTTTTTTTAATCAAAACAATAATATTATATTTTTTTTAGAAATGCCCCTTATTTCTTGGTTTTTATCAAAACCCTAATCCTGTGTTTTATTTTTGAAATGTCTCATATTTTTGAAAAAAAGAGACATTCACAAAAGAAAACATTTCTAATCCAATCTTTCAATCAAAACCCGAATCCCATGTTTTTTTTTCGAAATGTTCACTATTTTTAGGTTTTTAATCAAAACACAAATCCTATATTTTCTTTTCGAAATGTCTCATATTTTTCAATTAAAACCCTCATCCTATTTTTTCTTCTCAAAATGTCTACTATTTTTTGAATCAAAACCCGAATCATATGTTTTCGTATAATAATGTCTCCTATTTTTCAATCAAAACCCTAGTCCGATATTTTCTTTTTGAAATGTCTCATATTTTTCAGTCAAAACCTTAATCCTATGCTCTCTTTTTTTGAATGCCTACTATTTCTTAATCAAAACCATAATCCTATGTTTTCTTATATCAATGTCTACTATTTTTAAATCAAAACCCTAATACTATATTTTATTTTCAAAATGTCAACTATTTTTTTTATTCAAAGCCCTACTCCCATGTTTTATTTTCATAATATCTCATTTTTTCAATAAAAACCCTAATCCTAAGTTTTATTTTTGAAATGCCTAATGTTATTTTATTCAAATCCATAATCCTATGTTTTCTTTTCACAATGTGTCTTATTTTTCATTTTTGAGTCAAACCCCAAATCCTTTGTTTTCTTTTTTGAATGCCTCATTTTTTTTTTAAATCAAAACAGTAATACTATGTTTTCTTTTGGAAATATCACCTATTTTTGGAATTTAAATCAAACCCTAATCCAATGTTTTTTTCCGAAATGTCTCATATTTTTGAAAAAAAAAAGACATTTCCTAAATAAAACATCACTAATCCTTTCTTTCAATCAAAACCTGAACCCTATGTTTTCTTTCGGAAATGTCCCCTATTTTTATTTTCAGAATGTCTCATATTTTTCAATGAAACCCCTAATACTATGTTTTCTTTAAGGAATGTCTACTATTCTTTAATCAAAACCCTAATCCTATGTTTTGTTATAATAATATTCTATTTTTCAACAAAAACCTGATTCTAATGTTTTATTTTTAGAATGTCTCCTATCTTTCAAACAAAACCCAAAATATAATCTTTTCTTATATCTCCTATTTATCAGTTTTGAATTAAAAAACTAACCTATGTTTTATTTTCAGAATGTCTCCTATTTTTTAGTAAAAAACCTAATCTTTTCTTTTCTTTTTGGAATGTTTGCAACTTTTGAATCAAAAAAATAATCCTATGTTTTCTTTTCAGATGTGTCCTATTTTCGAGTTTTGTATCAAAAACCTAGTCCTTTGTTTTGTTTTCGGAACATCTCATTTTTGTATCAAAACACTAATCTATCTTTTGTTTTGAGAATCTCTGCAAATTTTTTATCAAAACCCTAATCATATGTTTTTTTTTTTGTAATGCCTCCTATTTTTGAAAAAAAAATTCTAATCCTATGTTTTCTTTAAGGAATGTCTACTATCTTCCAATCAAAACCCAAATCCTTGGTTTTCTTTTTTCATAATGTCTCATATTTTTTGAATCAAAACACTAATCCTATATTTTTTCGGAATGACTCGTATCTTGAATCAAATCATTAATCTTATGTTTTTTTTCTTGTTAATGATTGTAATTTATAAATCAAAACCCTCGTCCCATTTTTTCTTTTCAGAATGTCTACTACTTTGGAATCAAAATCATAATCCTATGTTTTTCTTATAATAATGTGTCCCATTTTTATTTTTGAATCAAAATCCTAATCTTGTGTTTTCTTTTCGTAATACCTACTATATCTGTAACAAAACAATAACCCTATGTTTTCTTTTCATAATACCTATTATATTTGAAGCAAAACACCAATCCTATGTTTTCTTTTCAGAATATCTCCAATCTTTCAATCAAAACCCGAATCATATTGTTTCTTTTCTTAGTGTCTCCTATTTATTATTTTCAAATAAGAATCTGAACCTACGGTTTCTTTTCGAAATGTCTCCTATTTTTAAACCAAAAACCTAATCCTTTCTTTTCATTTTGGAATGTCTACTATTTTTGTATCAAAACCCCTTTTTTTAAGTTTTGAATTTAAACACAAATCCTTTGTTTTCTTTTCGGAATGTCTCACTTGTTTAAATCAAAACCATAATCTTATCTTTTGTTTTGGAAATCTCTGCTAATTTTTAATCAAAAGCCTAATATGATATTTTCTTTTCATAATGCCTCCTATGTTTGAATAAAAGTCATAATCCTAGGTTTTCTTCAAGGAATAGCTCCTATTTTTAAATCAAAAACCTAACCTTATGTTTTATTTTGGGAATGTCTACTATTTTTTAATCAAAATAATAATCATATGTTTCCATTTTGTAACGGCTCATATTTTTTAATCAAAACATTAACCCTAAGTGTTTTTTTGCAATGCCTCATATTTTTTTAATTAAAACACTATTCATATGTTATTTTTTGTACTGTCTGCTATTTTTGTATAAAACAATAATCCTACATTTTCATTTCGTAATGTCACATATTTTTCAATCAAAACCATAATCCTTTGCTTTCTTTTTGGAGTGGCTCCGATTTTTTAATGAAAACCCTAACCCATTGTCTACTATTTTTGGGTTTTTAATCAAAATCCTAATCATATGTGTTTTTTTCAAAATGTCTCATATTTTTCAATCAAAACCGTAATCATATGTCTTCTTTTCGTAATTTCTCATATTTTGTTAATAAAAAATATAATCCTAAGCTTTTTTTGTAATGCCTTCTATTTTTTAAAAACACATTAATCTTGTGTTTTCTTTTGACAATGTCTGTATTTTTTAATCAAAACAATAATCCTATGTTTTTTTCTTTTCATAATGTCTCAAACTTTTCAATCAAAACCCTAATAATATGTTTTCCTTTTGGAGTGGCTATTATTTTATAATCAAAACGCTAATCCTATGTTTTCTTATAGTAATGTCTCCTATTTTAAATCAAAACGCTAATCCAATGTTTTCTTTTCTTAATGTCTCTAATTTTTTAGTGTTCAATCAAAACCCTAATCATATGTTTTCTTTTCAAAATGGCTACTTTATTTGAATTAAAACCCTAATCCTATGTTTCTTTTCCTAAATGTCGCCTATTTTTCAATCAAAAGACTAATCCTATGTTTTCTTTTCTGAATACCTACTATATTTGAATTAAAACCATAATATGATATTTTCTTTGTGGAATGTCTCAAATTTTTCATTCAATACACTAATCCTCTATTTTATTTTTGGAATACCTCCTATTTTCAATCAAAACCCTTATTCCAAGTGTTCATTTTGGAATTTCTACAACTTCTTAATAAAGTCCCAAATCCTATGTTTCTTATAGTAATGCTTCATATTAGTCAATCAAAACTCTAACCTTATATTTTTTTTCGGAATGCCTACTATATCTGAATCAAAAACGTAATTCTATATTTTCTTCTCGGAATGTATACTATTTTTGAATCAACACCCTAATCCTATATTGCTTATAGTAATGTCTTCTATTTTTCATTTCAACCCTAATCCTATTTATTCTTTTATAAAAATGTCTCCTATTTTTCAATCAAAACCCTAATCCTATGTTTTCTTTTCAGAATGCCTCCTATTTTTCAATCAAAACAGTAATTCTATGTTTTCTTTTTTGAATGCCTCCAATTTTTGAATAAAAACCATGATCTTAAGTTTTCTTATGGAAATGCCAACTATTTTTCAATTTTTAATCAAAACCCTAATACCATGTTTGATTATTGTAATGTCTCTTATGTTTCAATCAAAAGCGTAATTCTATGTTTTCTTTTCGAAATGTCTCATATTTTTTCTTTCAAACCATTAAGCCTATGTTTTCTTTTCGCAATGTCTACTATTTTTTAATCAATATCCAAATCCAATTTTTTCTTATAAAGATGTCTCCTATTTTCAATCAAACACTAATTCTATGTTTTCTTTCACCAATGTGTCCTATTTCTTTTATTAAAAACTCTAATCATATGTTTTCTTTTCGGAATGCCTAATATATTTGATTCAAAACCCTAATCGTATGTTTTTTTTTCAAAATGTTTCCTATTTTTCAATTAAAACCTTAATTCCTAATTTTGCATGAATGCTGTAATGCTATGGTTTCTTTTCTAATTGTCTCTGATTTTCCAAATTTGAATGAAAACCCTTATCGTATGTTTTTTTTAGAATGTCTTATTGTTTTCAATCGAAACTCTGATAATATGCTTTACTTTCGAAATGTCTCCTACTTTTTGGTTTTGAATTAAATCCCTAATCCTATATATTATTTTTTTAATGTATCCTATTATGAATAGAAATCCTAATCATTATTCTATGATTTCTTTTCATAATGTTTCCTATTTTTTAATAAAAACACTAACCCTTAGTTTTTTTTTTTTTTTCAGAATGTCTCATATTTTTTAATTAAAACCGTAATCCTATATTTTCTATTGGGAACATGTGCTATTTTTTAATCAAAACCCTAATTTTGTGTATTCTTTTCGGAATGTCTCATATTTTGTGGTCTAAAACATAATCCTATGTTCACTTTTGATAATGGCTCCTATTTTTTAATCGAAACCCGAATCCTAATTTTTTCTTTTCGGAATGTGCCCTACTTTTCAGTTTTGAATCAAATACTGATAATTTGTTTTCTTTTTTTTGGAATGTCTCATTTTTTATAATAAAAAATCTAATTCTATCTTTTGTTTTGGGAATCTTGGGCTATATTTTTTTTTTGTAATGAGTCATATTTTTTGATAAAAATCCTAATCATATGTATTCTTTTCAAAATATCTACTATTTTTATTCAAAACCCTAAAGGAAACATAGTAGGCATTTTGGAAGAAAAAACATAGGATTGGGATTTTTATTCAAAAATAGGAGGCATTAAGTAAAGAAAATAGAAGATTTGGGTTTTGATCAAAAACTAGCAGAGATTCTCAAAACAAAAAAAGAATTAGGTTTTTGATTAAAAAAAATGAGATATTACTAAAGGAAAAGAAAGTATTAAGGTTTTATTTTATAATATAGTAGACATTGTGAAAAGAAAAGATAGGATCAAGGTTTTGATTCAAAAATAGGAGACATTCCGAAAGAAAAACAAAGGACTAAGGTTTTGATTCAAAAAATAGGACACATTCTGAGAAAAAAAAAAGCATAGGATTAGGGTTTTGTTTCAAAAATAGCAGGCATTCCGCAAAGAAAAGAAAGGATTAGGTTTCTCATTGAAAAATAAGCACATTTCCAAATGAAAGCATAGGATTTGGATAGGAGGCATTACTATTTTTCCAATCAATATAGGAGACATTAATATAAGAAAACATAAAATTAGGGTTTTGATGAAAAATAGAGATATAAGTGTTATTACCAAAAGATAACATAGGATTAGGATTTTGATTCAAAAAGAACAAATATTCCCAAAAAACCTAGAATTAAGGTTTTTATTAAAAAATAAGAGTCACTCTGAAAAGAAAACATAAGATTAGACTTTTGATTGGAAAATATGTAACATTACGAAAAGAAAACATAGGATTATTGTTTTGGTTCAAAAATAGCAGACATTAGCAAAAGAAAACATTATTTTAGGTTTTTTATTTAAAAAAAAGGAGGCATTCCGAAAAAAAACTTAGGACTAGTGTTTTGTTGAAAAAATATGAGACATTACAAAAAGAAAACATGCAATTATTGTTTTGGTTCAAAAATAGCAGACATTCCCCAAAAAAAAACATAAGATTAGGGTTATGCTTCAAAATTGGGAGGCATTTAGTAAAGAAAAGATTGGATTAGGGTTTTTATCAAAAATAGGAGGCATGACGAAAAGAAAATATAGGATTAAGTTTTAATTAAAAATTATCAGAGATTTCCAAACCGAAAGGTAGGATTAGGGTTTTGATTAAAGAAAAATAAAACATTCATAAAAGAAAATAAAGGATTAGGGTTTTGATTGAAAACTGAAAAATAGGATACATTCTGACAAGAAAACTAAGGACTAAGGTTTTGATTCAAAAAGAGCAGATATTCCAAAAAAGAAAAGAAAGGATTTCTGATTAAAAAATATGAGACATTCTGAAAGAAAACATATGTTTGGGTTTTGATTCAAAATTGATAAATAGGAGACATTAAGAGAAAAAAAAAATAGGATTTGGATTTTGATTGAAAGATAGGAGGCATTCCGAAAAAAAAATATGATTAATATTTTGATTCAAATACAATAGGCATTCCAAAAGAAAACATAAAATTGGGATTTGGATTTGAAAAATAGGAGGCATTACTATAAGAAAAATATGATTTAGGTTTGATTCAAAAAATGATATACATTCTAAAAAGAAAACATTGGATTAAGGGTTTCATTGAAAAATATGAGATATTTCGAAAAGTAAACATAGTATTAGTGTTTTGATTAAAAGATAGGATACATTAGTATAATAAAACAAAAGATATGGGTCTTTTTAAAAAACCGAAAATTAGGGGACATTAACGAAAGAAAACATAAAATTATAGTTTTGACTAAAAAATAACAGACATTCCCAATAGAAAAGATAGGATTAGAGTTTTCATTCAAAAATAGGAGCTATCCCGAAATGAAAACATAGGATTAGGGTTTAAATTAAAAAATATGAGACATTATCAAAAGAAAACATAAGATTATTATTTTGATTCAAAAGTAGCAGACATTTGATGAGTGCATTTTATATCATATTTTCATGCCTTTTACTATATTCTTTCAGTCGTCCTTTGGCATATTTTTGTGTATAATTGGTGCTATTCAAAGTATGATGTTCATTGTGCAGGAATTGTTGGCCTGAATCATTTTATGAGTGAAACTGTGTGTGTGTCGTGTGTGTTCAACAACAGAGGAAAAAGAACTAGTTGAAACGGGCAGGACACGGCCGTGTCCGATCCATTTCAAATCCCAGCTTGGAAAGCAAGCCAGCAAAATCCTGACACGGAAGTATCCCAAGTAGAACACGGTTACCACACGCCCGTAGCCATGCCGCTGCAAATCTCAGGAAAATCCTCTTAAAGAGTGACACAGGCACGGTGATAGTTACACGGGCGTGTAACAGTTGGCACAGGGATCGCACACCCATGCTCATGATGCTGCAAATCTCAGGAGTTTCACTCAATGAATCCTCATAAAAGTACACGGTCTGGACACGACCGTGTCAAGACTGTGTCAGGCCCTGAAACTCCCTTTTTAACTCCAGATTTTAGGGTTTCTTTCTCATCTTTGTTCAAAGACTCTTCTCTCCACCGGGAGAACATTGATGAGATTGAAGATCAAGCTTCACCACACCACCTAAGGAGACCAAGGACGAGTCGGAGGCACCATGAGAGGTGGGGTTAGCGCAAGGTCTCGGCAAGGAAGGTCATCCAGTATATAGAAGGGAGTCATGTCTTCCTTTTGTTGTTCTTTCATTATTGTATCCTTGTTGTACCTGCCCATGAGGGACTAACTGGCCATAGTGCCTTGGTGTTTGAGAACTTAGATGAATTCTAATGCTTATACACTTGTTTTTATTTGTTCTACAGAGTTCTAATTGATGCTTGTGTTTAATCTTGTGTTGCATAACTCGATGTGTTTGATTTACAAAGTTGTTAGGGTAAAACTCGGAGCATAGCTTGCTTGTGAGAGACGCACAATTATCTTAGCAAAACTCGCTGTACTTGAGAACTCATAGATGCAACATTGCTTGTGAGTACACACTTGTATCTTTAGAATGTACCTGGTAGACATTTAGGGCAAGATAGCGTGCACTAGTCTTAGGGATCACCCCGGGGCATTACTCTTGTGTTGCCAAAACACTCGATTCTACTCTCATACCTTCTCAACCAATTTATCTTTTTTTAATCATTTTGTAATTCAACTCTTTCTTAATTCGTGTTTACTAGATATCAGAAGAGCAATTAGTACTTTGAGTACAGTTCTCTGTGGTTCGACAACCCTACCCCTCAAGGGGTACCACTTTATTACTTGTTTGCGACCCGCACACTTGCGATTAGCTCATCAACATTCCCAAAAAATATACAAGATTATAGTTTTGATTGAGAAACGGACATATTGTGAAATAAAAAACACAAATTAGTGCTTGGAAATGCCCCCTATTTTATAGTTTTTAATAAAACCCTAATCCCATGTTTTCTTATTGTAATGTCTCCTATTTTTCATTCAAAATAATAGTCCTATGTTTTTTTTTCGGAATGGCTCCAATTTTTTAGACAATACCCTAATCCTAAGTTTTCTTTTCGCAATGTCTTCTATTCTTCAATCAAATCACTAATCTTTTATTTTCTTTTCGGAATGTCAGCTAGTCTTTTAATCAAAACCATAATCATATGTTTTCTTTGTCTAATGTCTCCTATTTTTCACTTAAAACCATAATCCTATGTTTTTCTTTTTGGAATGCCTACTATTTTTTTTAATCAAAATGCATCCTATATTTTCTTTTCATAACGCCTCCTATCATTGACTAGAAATCCTAATCCTATGTGTTCTATTGTGAATGTCCACTATTTTTTAATCAAAACTATACTCCTATGTTTTTCTATAGTAATGTCTCCTGTTTTTCATTCAAAACAATAATCCTCTGTTTTCTTATGGTAATGGCTTCTATTTTTCAACCAAAACTATAATCCTATATTTTCTTATAGTAATGTCTCCTATTTTTCAATTAAATCCTTAATCATATGTTTTCCTTTCGTAATGCCTACTATATTTGAATCAAAATGTTAATCCTATATTTTCTTATAATAACGTCTCTTATTTTATAATCAAAACCCTAATGCTTTGTTTTTTTTTTTCAGAATCGCTCCTTTTTTTGAATAAAAAACCCAATCTTTTCTTTTGTTTTCTTTTCAGAATGTTTGCAATTTGAACCAAAACATAATCCTTTGTTTTCTTTCGGAAAAGCCCAATATTTTTAAATTTTAAATAAAAAATCTAATCCTATGTTTTATTATAGTAATTAGACATTCTCTAAAGAAAACAAAGTATTAGTCTTTTTATTACAATATAGCAGACATTCCCAAAAGGAAACATAAGATTAGTGTTTTGATACAAAAGTATAAGGCATTACGAAAAGAAAACATAGTATTAGGATTTTTATTCAAAAATCAGAAGCATTACGAAAAGAAAATAAAGGATTATTGTTTTGATTATTAAGGTTTTGACAAAAAAAATGGGACATTACGAAAAGGAAAACGGATTAGGGTTTTGATTCAAAACTGAAAAAATAGAACATATTCTGAAAATAAAATATAGGATTTGGCTTTTGATTCAAAAATAGCAGACATCACAAAAAGAAAAGACAGGATTAGGTTTTTGATTGAAAAATAGGAGACATTCGGAAAAGAAAACATAGGTTAGGGTTTTGATTCAAAATAGATAAATAGGTAACATTAATAAAAGAAAACATAGGATTTTGATTGAAAATATAGTAGCATTCCAAAAAGAAAAGATAAGATTAAAGTTTAGATTGAAAAATATAACACATTGCTATAAGAAAACATAGGATTAGGGTTTCATTCAAAAATAGTAGACATTCCGGAAAGATAACATAGAATTAGGGTTTTGATTGAAATATAGTAGGCATTCCAAAACAAAAAACATAGGATTGGGGTTTTGATTGAAAAATATGAGATATTTAAAAAAGATAACATAAGATTACGGTTTTAAGTAAAAAATAGTAGGCATTCCAAAAAATAAAACATAGGATTAGGGTTTCTATTGAAAAGTATGGGACATTACGGAAGAAAATATAGAATTATTGTTTTAATTCAAAAATAATAGACATTCACAAAAGAAAATTATAAGAATAACGTTTTGATTAAAAAATAGGAGGCATTCGCGGAAAAAAAAACTTTGGGTTAGGGTTTTGATTATAAAATTTGAGACATTTCAAAAAGTAAACATACAATTCTTGTTTTTATTCAAAAATAGTAGGCATTCCAAAAAGAAAACAAAGGATTAAGATTTTGAATTAAAAACAAGAGGCATAATGAGAGGTAAACATAAGATTAGAATTTTTATCCAAAAATAGGAGCCATTACAAAAAGAAAACATACGATTAGGTTTTTGATTAAAAATTACAGAGATACGCAAAACAAATGATAGGATTAGGGTTTTGATTAAAAAAAATGAGACATTCCGAAAAGAAAACAAGGATTAGGGTTTTCATTCAAAACTTAAAAATAGGACACATTCCGAAAAGAAAACATCGAATTAGTGTTTCAATTAAAAAATAGCAGACATTACATAAAGAAAAGAAAAGATTAGTTTTTGGATTGAAAATTAGTGTCTATAAGAAACCATAGGATTATGGTTTTTATTGAAAAATAGGGGACATTATTATAAGAAAAGCACAGGATTAAGGTTTTGAATGAAAAATAAGAAACGTTACTATAAGAAAACAAAGGATTATGGGTTTTATTAAAAAATAGTAGACATTCCGAAAAGAAAACATATGATTAGGGTTTCGATTGATAAATATATGACATTTCGAAAAGAAAACATAGGATAAGGTTTTCATTAAAAAAAAATGAGGCATTCCTAAAATAAAACATAGGAGTAGGATTTTTTCAAAAATAGGAGACATTGCAAAAAGAAAACATACAATTATGGTTTTGATTGGAAAATATGAGATAAACCAAAAAACAAAAAAAAAAACAGGATTAGGTTTTTGATTGAAAAATATGAGACATTACTATATGAAAACATTCAAAAACTGAAAAATAGGGGACATTTCCAAGAGAAAACATAGGTTTAGGGTTTTAATTAAAAAATAACAGATATTCTGAAAAGAAAACACAGGAATAGGGTTCTAATTCAAAAAAAATGAGCCATTTCGAAGAGAAAAATATGGTATCAGGATGTTGATTAAAAAGTATGAGACATTAAAAAAAAACATTGGATTATTGTTTTGAAACAAAAATGGTAGACATTCACAAAAGTAAACATAAGATTAGGGTTTTGATTAAATAATAGGAGGTATTCCAAAAAAAACATAAGATTAGTCTTCTGATTAAACAAATACGAGGCATTGTGAAAAGAAAACATACTATTATTGTTTTGATTAAAAAAATAGAAAATTAGGATTTTAATTCAAAAGTAGGAGCCATTAAAAAAATGCAAAGGATTAAGGTTTTGAAAGAAAAATATGAGACATTCTGAAAAGAAAACAAAGGATTAGAATTTTGATTCAAAAAATGGAGGCATTCTGAAAAGAAAAAAATATAGGATTAGGGTTTTAATTCAAAAATAGCGGGCATTCCAAATAGAAAACATAGGATTTAGGCATTGATTCAAAACTATGAGCCATTTCAAAAAGAAAACATATGATTAGAGTTTTGATTGAAAAAAATGAGACATTACGAAATGAAAACATAGGATTAGGGATAAAAAAAAATAACTAACATTCCCAAAAGAAATATAAGATTTGGGTTTTGATTAAAAAATAGCAAACATTCTGAAAAGAAAACAGAGGTTTAGGGTTTTAATTGAAAATATGAGACATTTTGAAAACCAAACATTGGATTGAAGTTTTGATTGAAAAGTAGTAGACATTATTATAAGAAAACATAGGA
Source organism: Dioscorea alata (assembly GCA_020875875.1). NCBI lineage: Eukaryota > Viridiplantae > Streptophyta > Magnoliopsida > Dioscoreales > Dioscoreaceae > Dioscorea > Dioscorea alata. The sequence continues at coordinate 7,834,308 of CM037020.1, forward strand.
TTAATGTTTTGATTAGAAACCAAAAAATAGGGGACATTTAAAAAAGAAAAATTAGGATTAGTGTTTTGATTAAAAAATAGCATATATTACAAATAGAATACATAGGATTAGGTTTTTTATTCAAAAATAGGAACCATTCAGAAAAGAAAATATAGGATTAAGTTTTGATTGAAAAATATGAGACATTATGAAAAGAAAATAAATGATTATTGTTTTGATTAAAAAATAGGACACATTCACAAAAGAAAAATTAAGATTAGTGTTTTTATTAAAAATAGGAGGCAATAAAAAAAACTTAGGATTAGTATTTTGATTAAAAAGATGAGATAATATGAAAACAAAAAATACAATTATTGTGTTGGTTCAAAAATAGCAAGCATTCCCAAAAAAAAAAATAATAAGATTATTGTTTTTATTCATAAATTGGAGGCATTGTAAAAAGAAAACATAGGATTAGGATTTTATTCAAAAATAGGAGCCATTACAAAAAGAAAACATAAGCTGAGATTCCCAAAATAAAAAAGAGGATTATGATTTTGATTCAAAAAAATTAGATTTTCTGAAAAGAAAACAAAGGAATATGGTTTTGATTAAAAACTGAAAAATAGAAAACATTTGGGAAAGATAACATAGGATTGTGTTTTTGATTAAAAAATTGCAGACATTCCAAAAAGAAAAGAATGGATTAAGTTTTTTTTCCCCAAAAATAGTAGACATTGCGAAAACAAAACATAGATTAGGGTTTTTATTCAAAACTGATAAACAGGAGACATTCCAAAAGGAAAACATAGAATTAGGGTTTTGATTAATAAATAGGAGACATTACTATGAGAAAACATAGGATTAGGGTTTTGATTGAAAACAAGACATATTACTATAAGAAAACACAACATTAATGTTTTGAATGAAAAATAGGAAACATTAATATTAGAAAACATAGTATTAATGTTTTGATTAAGAAATAGTAGACATTCGGAAAAGAAGGCATGAGATTAGGGTTTTGATTAAAAAATATGAGACATTTCAAAATGAAATCATAGGATTATGGTTTGGATTAAAAAATAGTAGATATGACAATAATAAAACATAGGATTTGGGGTTCATTAGAAATGCAAAAAAAAAAAAAAAATGACATTTCCAAAGGAAAACATAGGATTAGGGTTTTTATTTAAAAGTAGGAGACATTCCGAGAAGAAAACATAGAATTAGTGTTGTGATTGAGAAATTGATGGCATTCGGGGAAAAAAAAATGGGATTAGGTTTTGATTCAAATAGTAGGTATTATGAAAAGAAAATATAGGATTAGAGTTTTTATTCAAATATAGTAGGCATTACTATAAGAAAATAGAGGATTAGGGTTTTGAATGAAAAATATGAGTCATTACTATAAGAAAATATAGGAATATGTATTAATTAAAAAACAGTAGGCATTCCAAAAAGAAAGCATCGGATTAGAGTTTTTATTCAAATATAGTATGCATTAAAAAAACATAGGATAAGGGTTTTGATTTAAATATAGTAGGCAATTTGAAAAAAGAACAAAGGATTATGGTTTTGATTAAATAACAGAAGACATTACGATAAGAAAATATTGGGTTAGCATTTTGATTCAAAAAAAGTAGATATTTGGAGTAAAAAGCATAGGATTAGCGTTTTGATTGAAAAATAAGAGGGATTCCGAAAGGAAACATAGGATTAGGGTTTTTATTTAAAAATATGAGGCATTTTGAAAAAAAAAACATAGGCTTAGGGTTTTGATTAAAAATTAGCAGATATTCCCAAAAATAAAGATAGGATGTGGGTCTTGAGTTGAAAAATGAGACATTTCGAAAAGAAAACAAAGGATAAGGGTTTTGATTCAAAACAAAAAAATAAAACACATTACCAAAAAAACGTAGGACTAGAGTTTTGAATAAAAAATAGCAGACATTCCAAAAAGGAAAGAAAGGATTAGGTTTTTTATTATAAAATAGGAGACATTCTGGAAAAAAAAACATTGGTTAGTGTTTTTCATTAAAAAAAGAGAAATAGAAGACATTAAAAAACAGAAACCATAGGATTCAGGTTTTCATTGAAAGATAGGAGACATTCCAAAAAGAAAACATCGGATTATTGTTTTGATTGAAAGATAGTTGCCATTCCGAAAAGAAAACATATGATTAGGGTTTTGATTGAAAACTAAGAGACATTACCATAAGTAAACTTAGGATTAGCGTTTTCAATAAAAATGGAGTCACAACCATAAGAAAATATAGGTTAGGAATTTGATTCAAAATAGTATACATTTGAAAAAGAGACATAGGATTAGTGTTTTGATTGAAAAATATGAGACATTTCAAAAAGAACACATAGGATTAGTGTTTTGAGTGAAAATTTTGAGATATTTTGAAGAGAAAACATAGGATTAGGATTTTGATTAATTACCGAAAAATAGGAGACACTGCCAAAATAAAAAGCAGGGTTTGGATTTTGATTATAAAATAGCATAGGATTTGGGTTTTGATTGAAAGGGAAACAAGGATTTGGGTTTTGATTGAAAGATAGTAGATATTCCAAAAAAAAAAAACATAGGGTTAAGATTTTTATTCAAAACTAGTAGGCATTATGAAAAGAAAACATAAGATGAGTGTTTTAATTAAACATATCAGACATTCCAATCAAGAACCCTAATCCTATGTTTTCAATTATAACATTACTCTAAGAAAACATAGGATTAGGATTTTGATTAAAAAACAAAAAATAGGTTATATTTCCAAAAGAAAACATAGTATTAGTTGTTTGATTCAAAAGTAGTAGACATTCTCAAAAATATAACATAGTATAAAGGATTTGATTCAATAATAGGAGCCATTCGGAAAAGATAACGTAGGATTAGGGTTTTGACAGAAATTTATAAGACATTCTAAAAAAAAAGTTAAGATAGGGTTTTGATTTAAAAAAATGAAACATTATGAAAGTATAACATACAATTATTTTTTTGATTAAAAAATAGTAAACATTCCTCAAAAGAAAACATAAGATTAGGTTTTTAAATCAAAAACCTAATCCTAGGTTTTTCCTTTGGAAATGTCCCCGATTTTTTCAGTTTTTGATCAAAACCCTAATTTTATGTTTTTTTTAATTAAAAAACAAATCTTATTATTTTTTTTAATACCTCCTATTTTTAAATAAAAATCTTAATCCTATGTTTTCATTTCGGAATGTCTTCTATCTTTCACTAAAAATCTGAATCTTATGTTTTCTTTTTCTTGATGTCTAGTACTTTTTAATCAAAACCTAATCCTATGTATTTCTTAGAGTAATGGCTCCTTTCTTTAATCAAAACCTCTCTTTACTTCTATTGTTCTCTTTGCATTCTTTTAAATTTTTCATTGCATCGATATATTGATTTCATCTTAGCTAAGTAGTGAAATCTCTTGTTTCTAAGAACTATTCTCTGAGGATACGACTAACCACTCACCAGGGTATATTTTATTACTGCGACGACCCATGCACTTGTGGAACACTCACGCAAGGCTTGTGTCAAATGTCTCCTTTCTTTCAATCAAGACCATAATCCATTGTTTTTTTCTTTTCAGAATGAGTCCTATTTTTTTTTTTTTAATAAAAACCCTAATCCTTTGTTTTATTTTCTGAATGTCTCCTATTTTTTAATCAAAGCCCTAATCCTTTCTTTTCATTTTAGAATGACTACTATTTTTTATTCAAAACTCTAACCATATATTTTTTAATAGTAATGTCTCCTATTTTTTAATCAAAACACTAATCCTATGTTTTTTTTTGAATGCCTCCTATTTTTTAATCATAACAATAATCCTATGTTTTTCTTTTCGCAATGTCTTCTATCTTTCAATCAAAACCCAAATACTATGTTTTCTTTTCTTTATCTCTATTATTTATCGAATTTGAATCAAAATTGTAGCCGGCGAATACTTTGTTTTCTTTTTGCAAAGGCTCAATTTTTTCTATAAAAAACCTAATCTTTTCTTTTCATTTTGGAAATTTTGTTATTTTTTAAACAAAATAGTAATGCTATGTGTTTTTAGAATGTCTGTAATTTTTTAATCGACATTGTAATCCTAGATTTTCTTTTTGAACTGTCCCATATTTTTCATATTTTAATCAAAACCATAATCCTTTATTTACTTATAGTAATGTCTAACATTTTTCAAATAAAACCCTAATCCTATGTTTTTTTATTGCAATGTCTGCTATTTTTTTTATTCAAAACCATAATCCTATGTTTTATTTTCGTAATGTCTCCCATTTTTCAGTTTTGAGTCAAAACAATTATCCTTTCCTTTCTTTTCGGAATCTCCTATTTTTAAATCAAAACCCTAATCCTTTATTTTCTTTTCAGAATGAATACTATTTTCGGATCAAAACTCCAATCCTATGCTTTGTTACAGTAATGTCTCATACTTTTCAATCAAAACCCTAATCCTATGTTCTCTTTTCGAAATGTCTCATATTTTTCAATCAAAACCCTAATCCTATGTTTTCTTTTCGTAATAGCTCCTGTTTTTGAATCAAAACAATAATCCTATCTTTTGTTCTGGGAATTTTGGGAATGTCGACTATTTTCGAATAAAAAATCTAATCCTAAGTTTTCTAATAGCAATATCTCCTATTTTTCAATTAAGACCCAATCTTATGTTTTCTTTCGGAAATGTCTCATATTTTTCAAGCAAAACTCTAATCCTATATTTTCTTTTTTTTTTTAATTTCTACTATTTTTGAATCAAAAACCTAATCCTATGTTTTCTTATATTAATGTCTACTATTTTTCAATCAAAACCCTAATCCTAAGTTTTCTTTTCAAAATGTCTCTTATTTTTCAATCAAAACACTAATCCTATGTTTTCTTATAAGAATGTCTACTATTTTTTAATCAAAACATTAATCCTATTATTTTTTTTATAGTAATGTCTTATTTTTCATTGAAAACCCTCATCCTATATTTTCTTACAGTAATGTCTCCTATTTTTTGACAAAATCCTAATCCTATGTTTTCTTTTCAGAATTCTTACTATATTTGAAATGAAACCTTGATACTATGTTTTCTTTTTGTAATGTCTACTATTTTTCATTCAAAACCATACTCCTATGTTTTGTTTTGGGAATGTCTCCTATGTTTTCCTTTTGGAATGCCTATTATATTTCAATCAAAACCCTAACCCTATGTTTTTTTTTTCAGAACGTCTACTATTTTTTAATCATAACATACTCCTATCTTTTCTTATAGTAATGTCTCCTATTTTGTTAATCAAAACACTAATCCTATGTTTTCTTTTTGAAATTCCTACTATATTTTAATCAAACCCTAATCCTATGTTTTCTATTTTGCAAACAAAACCAGAATCCTATATTTTCTTTTCTATTGACTCCTTTTTATAAGTTTTGAATCAAAACCCTAGCCTTTGTTTTGTTTTCGAAATGTCTCCTAGTTTTCAATAAAATCCGTAATCCTTTCTTTTCTTTTCAGAATGTCTACTATTTTTAAATTAATGAGCGCATTTTATATCTTATTGTTTATAATTAACAAACAAAAGAGTCAAACCAGCAACCATTATTCTAAATAAAGAAAAATATCCTTTACCCCTCACTTATGTCATTCCTCCTATTACAGATAATATAGAATTCATTCTGGGACCCTCGATCCACTCTTTTATTCATTGTCCAGTATATCTTTGTGTATAGTCGGTGCTATTATAGGTATAGTTGTTCCTTGTGCAGGACTTTGGGGCTCGAAGCAATTTGGAGTGAAATAGGCGATGAAACGTGCAAAGTAGAAAAAATGTGCGAAGTACTAAAGCTGAACAGGGGCAGAGCACGATTGTGCTTTATCCCACTGATTATTCCAGTCTGGAGGACAAACTAGTGAAAACTCAATCTTGGGGTGTTCTCAAGCCAAGCATGGGCTCAACACATCCATGTCCCTCCTCCTAATTATCCCAAGCTGAAGACAATTTCTTCTCATGAGGGGAAGCATGGTCATGATATCCTTAGCACTATCGGGCGCAAGAATAGCATGAGAGATGCATGACTGTGCTTCTTCCCCCTGATTTTCCCAACCATTGACTTAGCCATTTCACTCAGAAATCTTGAAGAGAAGCATGGCCTAAGAACAACTGTGGTTATACTATTTCGAGAATGAAATTAGCCTTTTTAACTCCAGCTTTTAAGGTTTCACTCTCCACCGGGAGGCCGTTGATGAGAGCAAAGATCAAGCTTCACCACACCATCTGAGGGGACCAAGGATGAGTTGGAGGCACAAGAGAAGTGGGGCTAGCAAATGGAGCTTAACTAGGAAGAGTATTTTCAGAAGAAGAGAGTCATGTTTTCTTTCTCCCATGTTGTACCCATCTATGAGGGGCTAACCCTCCACGCTGCCCCATGATGTTGAACTTTGATATTTTGTATGCTTTAAACACTAATTTTTAATGATCTACGGAGTTCTTCTGGTTTTTGTGTTTAATCCTATGTTTGCATAACTTGATGTGTTTAATTTGTACAATTTCTTAGGTAAAACTTGGTGTGTGGATTACCATAGTTGTAGTTGTCATGTGTGATTGCAAAACTCGATGTGTATAAAACCCACAGTTACCTTAGCAAAACTTAGTGTTTTTGAAAACTATAGATGGACTATTGCTTTTGAGCACACACTAGAACCGTAGAATGTACCTGGTAGGAATTAAGGGTAGGTCAGCATACAATAAATCATAGGAATCATCCTGGGGCATTGCTCTCTTGATGTTGAAACACTCAATCCTATTCTACCTGTTCTTTCCTTTTCTTCTTTTAATTTCCTTCCTTAAACCAATCTCAGTTTGTATTTAACTAGAGATCAGAAGACAGATCAATACTTTTAGTCCAGTACCTGTGGTTTGACAACCATACCCCTCATGGGGTACCACTTTATTACATGTGTGTGACCCATACACTTGCACATAACACATCATGAATATAAACATAAATCCTATGTTTCTTTTCGGAATGTGTCCTATTTTTTTAGTTTTGAACCAAAACCCTAATCCTTTGTTTTCTTTTCGAAGTATCTCATTTTCTTGAATCAAACACCTAATCCTATGTCTTTTTAGGAAATATAAGATTAGGGTTTTGATTCAAAATAATATTTTGGTAGGAGAGATTACTATAAGAAAACATATGATTTGTGTTTTGAATCAACACCCTAATCATATGATTTCTTGTAATAATGTCTCCTATTTTTCAATCAAAACCCTAATCCTATGTTTTCTTTTTGCAATGCCTACCATATTTGAATCAAAAACCCTATTTTTTAGTTTTGAATCAAAACCCTAATCCTATGTTATCTTTTCATAGTGTCTCATATTTTTTAATCAAAACCTAATACTATGTTTACTTATAGTAATGTATCCTATTATTGAATCAAAACCCTAATCCTATGTTTTTTTTTCAGAATATGTCCTATTTATAAATTTTGAATCAAAACACTAATCATTTGTTTTCTTTTAGGAGTGTCTTTTATTTTTTAATCAAACCCCAAATTCTATTTTTTTTCTTAATGTCTCCTTTTTTGCACACAAAAGCCAAATGCGATGTTTTCTTTTCGGAATGTCTCTTGTTTTTCAATTAAAAACCTAACCTTTCTTTTCTTTTAGGATTGTCCGCTATTTAGGAATCAAAATCTTAATCCTATGTTTGCTTTTCAGAATGTGTCATATGTTTCAAGTTTGAATCAAAACCCTAATGCTTTGTTTTCTTATAGTAATGTCTCTTCCTATTTTTCAATCAAAACAACAATCTATGTTTTTTTTCAAAATGCCTACTATATTTGGAATGCCTACTATATTCTAATCAAAGTCCGAATCGTATGTTTTCCTTTCTTAACGTCTCCTATTTATCAGTTTTGATTCAAAACCCAAACCTATATTTTCTTTTCTTAATGTCTCCTATTTTTCAATAAAAAACCTAATCCTTTCTTTTCTTTTGGGAATATGTCCTATTTTTCAATTTTGAATCAAAACCCTAATCATTTGTTTTTCTTTTCAGAATGTCTCATATTTTTGAATCACAACCATAATCCTTTGTTTTTTTTGGAATCCCTGCTAATTTCTAATGAAAAGCCTAATCCTATGTTTTCTTTTAGTGATGCCACAAATTTTTTAATAAAATCTGAATCATATGTTTTTTCTTTTTGGAATGCCTTCTATTTTTGAATCGAAACTCTAATACTATGTTTTCTTTCTGGGATATCTACTATTTTTTAATCAAAACAATAATCGTATGTTTTGTTTTCGTAATGTCTCATATTTTTTAATGAAACCCCTAATCATAAGTTTTTTTTAGAATGCCTCTAACTTTTTAATCAAAACCATAATCTTATGTTTTCTTTCTAGAATGTCTGCTATTTTGGACTCAGAAAAATAATCCTATGTTTTTCTTTTCGTAATGTCTCATATTTTTTAAAGAAAACCCTATTCTTGTGTTTTCTTTCGGAAATATCAACTATTTTTTAATAACAAGTTAAATCCTATGTTTTTTTTTTTGGAAAATGTCCCCTATTTTTTTGCTTTTAATCAAAACACTAATGCTATCTTTTCATATAGTAATGTCTCTTATTTTTCAATTAAAACCTAACCCTATATTTTCTTTTCAAACTGTCTCATATTTTTCAATCAAAACAATAACCCTATGTTTTCTTTTCGCAATGTCAACTATTTTTTAATCAAGATCCTAATTTTATGTTTTCTTATAGTAATGTCTCATATTTTTCAATCAAACCCTAATCTGATGTTTTATTTTTAGAATGCCTAAGATATTTGAATCAAAACTCTAATCGTATGTCTTCTTGTCGGAACGCATCCTAACTTTCAATCAAACCACATTCCCAATTTTTTCTTTTTCCAATGTAACCTATTTATTAGTTTTGAATCAAAGCCCTAACCTATGTTTTCTTTTCGAAATGTCACCTATTCTTCAATGAAAAAGGTAATCCTTTCTTTTCTTTTAGGAATGTCTGTTATTTTTGTATCAAAACACTAATACTATATTTTCTTTTTATAATGTGTCCTATTTTTCAATTTTGAATCAAAACCCTAATCCATTGATTTCTCTTCAAAATGTCTCATTTTTTAATTCAAAACACTAATTTTATCTTCCTTTTTTTTTGTATCTCTGCTAATTTTTAATCAAAACCCTAATCCTATATTTTCTATTCATAATGCCTCCTCTTTTTAAATAAATATTATAATCCTATGTTTTCTTTTCCCAATGCCTCCTATTTTTGAATCAAAATTCTAATCTTAAATTTTCATTTCGGAATGTCTCCTATCTTTCAATTAAAATTCTAGTACTATGTTTTCTTTTTTAAATATCTCCTATTTTCTCAATCAAAACATTAATCCTGTGTTTTCCTTTTGAGATGTCTACTATTTCTTAATCAAACCCCTCATCCTGTGTTTCCTTATAGTAATGTCTCCTATTTTTAAATCAAAAACCTAATGCTATATTTTATTTTTTCAATGACTCCTATTTTTTAATTAAAAATTTAATCCTGTCTTTTATTTTCTGAATCTCTACTATTTTTTAATCAAAATTCTAATCCCATGTTTTTTTTTGTAAATGTCTACTATTTTTGAATCAAAATTCTAATACTATGTATTCTTTTGGAAATGTCCCTTATTTTTTGTTTTTTAAACAAACCCCTAGTCCTATCTTTTATATAGTAATCTCAAATATTTTTGAATCATAACTCTAATACTATGTATTCTTTTGGAAATGTCCCTTATTTTTTACTTTTTAAACAAACCCCTAGTCCTATCTTTTATATAGTAATCCTCTTTATTGTTTTTAGAATGTATTCTATTTTTCAAACAAAACCCTAATCCTATGTTTTTTTTTCGGAATGTGTCCTATTTTTTAGTTTTGAATCAGAACCCTAATCCCTTGTTTTCTTTTTTGAATATCACATTTTTTTAAACAAAGCCATAATCCTATCTTTTGTTTTGGGAATGTCTACTATTTTTTAATCAAAACCCTAATCGTATATTTTTCTTTTCGGAATGTCTTCTATTTTTGAATAAAAACTCTAATCCCATGTTTTTTTCTCAGAATGTCTCATATTTTTGTATTAAAACCCTAATCCATTGTTTTCATTTCACAATGTCTTCTATTTTTCAATCAAAACACTATTTCTATGTTTTATTTTTGGAATGGCTCCTATTTATCGGTTTTCAATCAAAATCCTAATCCTATGTTATATTTTCTGAATGTCTTCTATTTTCATTCAAGATCCTAATCCTATATTTTCTTATAGGAATGTGTTGTATTTTTCAGTTTTGAATTAAAACACAAATCCTTTGTTTTCTATTCGGAATATCTTATTTGTTTGAATCAAAACAAGAATACCATCTTTTGTTTTGGAAATCTCTGCTAATATTTAATCAAAACACTAATCATATGTTTTGTTTTTCTAATGGCTCCTATTTTTGAAAAAAAATATTTGGATTTCGATTGAAATATATGAGACATTCTAAAAAGAAAACATAGATTAGGTTTTTGAATAAAAAAATAGCAGTCATTACGAAAAGAAATATAATATTAGGGATTCAAAAAAAAAAAAGATTATGATTTTGATTTAAAATATAAGACATTAAGCAAAAAAAACATAAGTTTTGTATGCAAAATAGGAGATATTCCGAAAAGAAATCATAGGATTAGGGTTTGATTAATATTTAGTGGGCATTCTAAAAAGAAAACATAGGAATAGGGTTTTGATTCAAAAATAGAAGATATTACTATAAGAAAACATCGAATTAGGGTTTTGATTAAAAACTAAAAAATAGTGCCCATTTTCAAAAACAAAACATAGGATTAGGTTTTTCATTCGAAAATACGAGCCATTCCAAAAAGAAAACATATGATACATTCCAAAAGAATATATAGTATTAAGGTATTTTATTCAAAACTGAAAAATAGAAGACATTAAAAACACATATGATTCGGGTTTTGATTAAGAATAGGAGAAATTACTATTGAAAAATATAGGATTAGGGTTTTAATTCAAAAATAATAGCCACTCCAAAAAGGAAAAATAGGATTATGGTTTTGATTGAGAAACATGAGACATTACAATATGATTACATAGGATTATTGTTTTGATTTGAAAAGTAGTAGAGATTCCCAAAAGAAAACCTAAGCTTAGGATTTTGATTAAAAAATTAGAGCCATTATAAAAAAAATACTTAGGATTACGATTTTGATTAAAAAATGTGACACATTACAACAAGGAAACATATGATTAGGGTTTTGATTGAAAAATATGAGACATTTCAAAGAGAGAACTTAGGTTTAGGTTTTTGATTGACAAATAGGATACATTACTATAAGAAAACATAGGATTAGGGTTTTGATTAAAACCCTAAAAATATTATATATTCAAAAAGAAAACACAAGATCAGGGTTTTAAGTCAAAAATAGCAGACATTCGCAAAAGAGAACATAGGATTATTGTTTTGATTCAAAAATTGGAGCAACTCTTAAAAAAAACATAGGATTATGGTTTTGGCTAAAAAATACGAGACATTGCAAAAAGGAAACATACGATTATTGTTTTGATTAAAAAATAGCAACAATTTGCAAAAGAAAACATAAGATTAGAGGCTTGATTAAAAAATAGGAGGCATTCCGAAAATAAAACATAGGATTTATTATTTTAATTCAAAAATATGAGGCATTACGGAAAAAAAAACATTGGATTAGAGTTTTGATTTAAAATTAGAAGAGATTACTAAAATAAAAAATAGGATTTGGGTTTTGGTTCAAACAAATGAGGCATTCTAAAACGAAAAAAAAGGATTAGAGTTTTCATTCAAAACATAAAAAAGGATGCATTCGAAAAAAACGTAGGATTACGGTTTTGATTAAAAAATGGCAGACATTTCGAAAAAAAGAAAGGATTATGTTTTAGATTGAAAAATAATAAACATTCCGAAAAGAAAACATCTTTTAGGGTTTTCATTCAAAACTTATAAATAGTAGACACTAAAAAAAACATGGGATTCGAGTTTTGATTAAAAAATTGGAGACATTCTAAAATGAAAACATAGGATTAGGTTTTTTATTGAAATATAGTAGTCATTCCAAAATAAAACATAGGATTAGAGATTTGATTCAAAACTGAAAAATATGACACATTACAATAAGAAAACATAGGATTCGTGCTTTGATTAAAAAATAGTAGACATTCCAAAAAGGAAACATAGGATTAAAGTATTGATTTTAAAATACCAGACATTCCCAAATGTAAACATAGGATTGGGGTTTTGATTAAATGATAGGAGCAATTCAAAAAAAAGCACAGGATTAGTGTTTTCATTGAAAACTATGATACATTACGATAAGAAAACATAGGATTATTTTTCTTATTCAAAAATAGCAAACATTCCGAAAAGAAGAAAGATAGGCTTAGGTTTTTAATCAAAACAGATAAATAGGAGGCATTAAGAAAAAAAAACATAGGATTCCAGTTTTGATTGAAAAATAGTAGACATTCTGAAAAGAAAATATAGGATTAGGATTTTTATTAAAAATAGAAGGCATTGCAAAAACAAAACATAGTATTAAGATTTTGATAAAAAAAAATTAGTCGAGATTTCTAAAACAAGAAATAGGATTAGGGTTTCGATTAAAAAAATAAGACATTCCGAAATGAAAACAAAAGATTAAGGTTTTGATTCAAAAATAAAAAATACAACGCATTCTGAAAAGAAAACATAGGATTAGGGTTTTATTTAAAAAAAATAGATATTCTGAAAAGAAAAGAAATGATTAGGTTTTTGGTTGAAAAATAGGAAACTTTGCGAAAAGAAAAAATAGGTCATGGTTTTTATTCAAAACTTATAAATATGAGACATTAAGTAAAGAAAACATAGTATTCGAGTTTTTAATGAAAGATAAGGGACATTCGAAAAAGAATAACAAAGGATTAGTGTTTTTATTCAAATATAGTAGGCATTTTGAAAATAAAACATACAATTAGGGTTTTGATTTAAAACTAAAAAATAGAACACATTACTGTAAGAAAACAAAGGACTATGGTTTTGATTAAAAAATATTAGACATTCAAAAAAAAAAATATAACATGAAAATTTTGATTAAAAAATAGCAGATATTCCAAAAACAAAACATAGGATTACAATTTTGATTCAAAATAGGAATAATTACCAAAACAAAACATATGATTAGAATTTTGATCAGCAAATATGACATTACGAAAACAAATAATAGGATTATTGTTTTGATTCAAAAATAGCACGCACCATTAAAAGAAAAGAAAGGGTTACGTTTTTGAATAAAAATTGATAAATATGACACATTCAGAATATATAAAATAGGATTCGGTTTTTGTTTGAAAGATAGGACACATTCCAGAAAAAAAACATTTGATTATTATTTTTATTCAAAAATAGGAGGCATTATAAAAAGTAAACATAGGATTAGGGTTTTGATTAAAATTTATCAGAGATTTCGGAAACAACAGATAGCATTAGGGTTTTGATTAAAAAAATGAGACATTCCGAAATGAATTCAAAGGATTACGGTTTTGATTTAAAAGTGAAAAGTCAGACACATTCCATAAAGAAAACAAAGGATTAGGGTTTTAATTAAAAAATATCAGACATTCAGAAAAGAAAATGAAGGATTAGGTTTTTGATTGAAAAGTAGGAGATATTCCGAGAAGAAAACCTAGGTTAGGGTTTTCATTCAAAACTGATAAATAGGAGACATTAAAAAAAGAAAACATAGGATTAGGGTATTTATTTAAAACATAAAAATAGGACACACTAGTATAAGAAAACATAGGATTATGCTTTTGATTGAAAAATATGAGATATTACAAAAAGGAAACATAGGATTGTTGTTTTGATTAAAAAATAGTAGATATTCAGTAAATAAAAGAAATGATTAGGTTTTTAAATGAAAACTGATAAATAGTAGACATTTAGGAAAGAAAAAATGTGATTCGGTTTTTGATTGAAAGATAGGAGACATTTTGAAAAGAAAATATAGGATTAGGTTTTTTATATATAAAAAAAAAAGACATTCCAAAGAGAAAATATGGGACTAGGGTTTTGATTGAAAACTAGAAGAAATTACTATAATAAAACGTAGGATTTGGATTTTGATTAAAAACAAAAAAAAAGGTGGCATTCCAAAAAGAAAGATAGGATTAGAGTTTTGATTCAAAAGTAGCAGACATTAACAAAAGAAAAGATAATACTAGGCTTTTGATTCAAAATAGGAGTCATTACGAAAAGAAAATATAGGATTAGGGTTCCATTAAAAAATAAAAGACATTTTGAAAACAAAAAATAAGATTAGTGTTTTGATTGAAATATAGAAGACATTCTAAAATTAAAACATAGGATTAGGATTTGATTAAAAAACTGATAAATAGGGTACATTAACAAATGAAAATATAGAATTATTGCTTTAGTTGTAAATAACAGACTTTGTGAAAAAATGTAGGATCAAGATTTTGATAGAAAAAATAGGAGACATTGCGAAAAGAAAACATATGATTAGCGTTTTAATTAAAAAAAATAGCAGACATTCTGAAAGAAAAAAGAAAGGATTAGGTTTTTGACTGAAAAATATGAGATATTCCGAAAAGAAAACATATCTTACGATTTTTATTCAAAACTGATAAATAGAAGACACTGATAAAAGAAAACATAGGATTTGGCTTTTGATTGAAAGATTAGACAAATTACAAGAGCAAAACATAGGATTAGGGTTTTGATTAAAAACTATGAGACATTTCTATGCGAAAACATAGGATTAGGCTTTTGATTGAAAAATATGAGGCATTTCGAAAAAAAAAAAAGGATTAGTTTTTTTATTGAAAAATAGGAGACATTACTATAACAAAACATCGGATTAAGGTTTTGATTAAAAACCAAAAAATAGTGGACATTTCCAAAAGAAAGCATAGGATTAGATTTTTTATTTAAAAATAGCAGACATTATCAAATGTAATCATAGGATTTGGGTTTTGATTGAAAAATAGTAGACATTACGAAAAAAAAAATATGATTAGCGTTTTGATTAAAAAAAATAGGAAGCATTATGAAAAGAAAAAATACGATTATCGTTTTGATTGAAAAACATGAGAGATTCCTAAAAGAAAACATCAGATTAAGGTCTTGATTATAAAGTAGAAGACATTCCCAAAACAGAAGATAGAATTAGGGTTTTGATTAAAAAAAATAAGACATTTCCAAAAGAAAACAAAGTGATTAGGGTTTTCATTCAAAGCTGAAAATTTGGAGACATTTCGAAAAAAAAACATAAGATTAGCATTTTGATTCAAAATAAAAAAAAAAGGAGACATCCCGGAAAAAAAAACATAGGATTAACGTTTTAATTCAAAACTGGAAGACATTCCAAAAAGAAATAATAGGATTAAGTTTTTTATTCAAAACCCAAATTTAGATGACATTAAGTAAAGAAAATATAGGATTAGAGTTTTAGTTAAAAAAAATAGGAGACATATTGAAAAGAAAATAGAGGATTATGGTTTAGATTAAAAAATAAGAGACATTCCAAAAGGACGGCAAAGGATTAGGGTTTTCATTCAAAACTAAAAAGTAAGAGATGTTCCGAAAAAAAAAACATTGGACTAGGGTTCGATTAAAATGTAGGAGACATTCTTAAAAAAAACATAGGATTAGGATTTTGATTAAAAAAATTTTGAGACATTTCGAAAATAAAACATAGGATTACGATTTGATTGAAAAAATATAAATAGGAGACATTTGAAAATAAAATATAGAATTATTGTTTTGATAGAAAAATATGTGACATTGCAAAAGAAAACATAGGATTAGATTTCTAAGTCAATTATAGGAGACATTCTGATGTTGTGATAATCTTGACACTGTTGATCAGTCCATAAATGCCAATAATAATCCTTCGAACCTGTTGATCAAAGATTACCAGGATTGGGCAAAAATAGAGTAATGTTTATTACTCAAGGATAAATAACTATTACAAGACTGATCCTTCTTAGCTTTTAGGCTTACAATAGACCAAAGAAGATACGAGGAAAACCCAAAAATGAGAACATTATAAAATTTACAGAAAATGACAAGTTTTAAAATTTCAGCAAAGAAATAAAGAAGTTAACAAGTAAAAACTAGAGCCAAAAATAGCACAAATCCAACATTTCTAGCCCAAGATTTAATCAAATCCATTATTAACATAAATGGCAAAATCGCTATTTTCGAGTCCAAGATGATAGAATTTGGCCAAGTTCTATTATGCCTCACGAGATTAGGAAACAAGCTCATTAGTTTGTGTTTGTTGACCTGTTTTTCATCAAGTGGGAAATATAAATAACTGAACTCCACGGCCGTGACAAATACCAAAATGCCTCTACTAGTTTAAATCCCACATCTCCATGAAAGCAGAGGTAGTTCCTCAATACGGCCGGCATCACATTCCGAAAATAAAACATAGGATGAGAGTTTTGATTAAAATATATTAGGTATTCCGAAAAGAAAACAAAAGATTAGGGTTTTGATTGAAAAATAATAGATATTACTATAAGAAAACATAAGGATAACAATTTTGATTGAAAAATAGAGACATTATTATTAAAAAAACCAAAAGATTAGGGTTTTGAATGAAAAATAGGAGACATTCTATAATAAAACATAGAATTAGGCTTTTGATTTAAAAATAGTAGACATCCTGAAAAGAAAACTATAGGATTAGTGTTTGATCATAAAAGAAGACATTCCCAAAAGAAAGATAGGATTAGCCTTTTGA
>CM037020.1:7852125-7970444 GCA_020875875.1 Dioscorea alata
TTTTTAACTAAACCCTAAGGCTATGTTTTCTTTTCAGAATTTCACCTAAATTTTGGGTTTAAATCAAAAACCTAATCCTATTATTTCTTCTCAGAATGTCTTCTGGGTTTTAGTCAAAAGCCAAACACTATGTTTTCAATTGGGAATGTCTCCTATTTTTTATGTTTGAATCGAAACACTAATTCTATGTTTTCTTTTTACAATGATTAATTTTTTTAGTTTTTAATTAAAACTTTAATTCTATGTTTTTCTTTTCAGAATGTCTGTTTTTTTAATCAAAACGCTAATTTTATGTTTTCTTTTCGTAATGTCTCCTACTTTTCAGTTTTGAATCAAAATCCAATTCCTATGTCTTACTTTCGAAATGTCTCCTATTTTATGAATTTTCAATCAAAACCTTAATTCTATGTTTTCTTTTTAGAATGTTTCCTAATTTTTAATAAAAACTATAATCCAATTTTTTCTACTCGTAATATCTCCTATTTTTTAATCAAAGCTCTAATCCTATCATTTCTTTTCTGAATGTCTCCTATTTTTTGGTTTTGAATAAAACCCTAATCCTATATTTTGTTTTCATAATGCCTCATATTTTTGAATAAAAATCCTAATCTTTATCCTATAATTTCTTATCGTAATGTCTCCGATTTTTTAATCAAAACACTAATCCTCTATTTTTTTTTTGGAATGCCTCATCTTTTTCAATTAAAACCTTAATCCTATGTTTTCTATTGGCAATGTCACCTATGTTTTAAGAAAAAACCGAATCATATGTTTTCTTTTTGGAATGTCTCATATTTTTTAGTAAACAAAATAATCCTATGTTCTCTTTTGGAAATGGCTTCTATTTTTGAATAAAAACTATAATCCTATGATTTTTTTCTGGATGTGCCCTATTTTTTATGTTTTGAATCAAAACCACAATCCTTTTATTCTTTTCAAAGTGTCTCCTATCTTTTAATCAAAACCATAATCCTATGTTTTCGTTTCGGAATGTGTCCTATTTTTTCAGTTTTGAAACAAAATCGTAATCATTTTTTTTTAATATCTCCTACTTTTGAATCAAAACCCTAATCCTATGTTTTCTTTACGGAATGTCTATTATTTTTTAATTGAAGCCCTAACCCTATGTTTTTTATTCGGACTGTCTACTACTTTGGACTCAAAACCCTAATCCTATGTTTTCTAGTAGTAATGTCTCATATTTTTCAATCAAAACCCTAATCTTATGTTTTCTTTTGGAAATGCCTACTATTTTTTAATTAAAACAATAATCATATATTATCTTTTCGTAATGTCTCATATTTTATAATCAAAACCCCAATCTTATATTTTTGTTTAGGTAGAATACCCAAATTAGTCCGTCTATTATAGTGAAAATGCCCTTTCAATCCCCCTATTATTTTTTGTCCTTCTAAGATCCCTCTATTTCCCCATTTAGTGTAATATAAGTCCCTCTCAGGGACCTTCTAGGGATAAATTATATGAGTGAGAGGGACTTACATTTCACTAAATGGGAAAATAGAGGGATCCTAGAAGAGCAAAAAAATAATAGGGAGACTGAAAGGACACTTTCACTATAATAAAGGGGCTAATCTGGGTATTCTACATTTTGTTTATGAATGCCTCTTATTTTTTAATCTAAACTATAATCTTAAATTTTATATTGGGAATATATGTTATTTTTTAATCAAAACATTAATCGTATGTTTTCCTTCTATAATGTCCCATATTTTTTAATCAAAATGGTAATCCTAAGTTTTTTTTTTTGGAATGCCTCCTATTTTTTAATCAAAACCCAAATCTAATCTTATGTTTTCTTTTCAGAATGACTCCTATCTTTAAATTAAAACCCTAATCTTATGTGTTTTTTTTGAATGTTTGCTAATTTTCAATCAAAAACGGAATCCTATGTTTTCTTGCCTTAATATTTCCTATTTATCAGTTTTGAATCCAAACCCTAACCTATGTTTTCTTTTCGAAATGTCTCTTGCTTTTCAATGAATATATTAATCCCTTCTTTTCTTTTCATAATGTCTATTATGTCTGAATAAAAAACTAATGTCATTTTTTCTTTTAGCAATGTGTCCTATTTATCAATTTTGAATCAAAACCTTAATCTTTTGTTTGTCTTTTCAGAATTTCTCATTTTTTTTAATAAAAACCGTAATCCTATGTTTTTTTTTTTTTGAATGTTGATTATGGTTTTTATTCAAAACCCTATTTTTTTATTAAAAAAAATAGGGTTTCGAATCAAAACCCAAATCCCATATTTTCTTATACTAATGTCATCTACTTTTTAATTAAAACTCAAATCCTATGGTTTCTTATAGTCATGTCATCTACTTTTCCATTAAAACCTTAATCCTATGTTTTCGTTTTTGGGATGCCTACTACATTTGAATCAAAAACCCTAATCCTATGTTTTCTTTTAAGAATGTCTCCTTCTTTTTCAATCAAAATCCTAATTTTATGTTTTCTTTTCATAAAGGATACTATATGTAAATCAAAACATTATTTTTCAGTTTTAAATCAAAACTCTAATCCTATGTTTGCTTTTTGTAATGTCTCATATTTTTCAATCAAAACCGTAATCCTATGTTTTCTTATAGTAATGTCTCCTACTTTTGAATCAAAACACTAATTCTACGTTTTTTTTTTCCGGAATGTGTTCTATTTTTTAGTTTTGAATCCAAAAACTAATCCGTTCTTTTTTTTTTGGAATATCTGCTATTTTTGAATCAAAACCCTAATCCTATGTTTTGTTTCAAAATGTAAAATTTTTCAAACAAAACCCGAATGTAATGTTTTCTTTTCAGAATGTCTGATATTTTTCACTCCGAAATCTAATCCTCTCTTTTCTTTTCAGAATGTCTCCTATTTTGGAATCAAAATTTTAATCCTATGTTTTCTTTATGAAATGTTACTATTTTCCAGTTTTGAATCAAAACCCTAATCCTTTGTTTTCCTTTCGGAATGTCTCATTTTTTAATCATAAACCTAATCCTGTGTTTTCTTATAGTACTATCTCCGATTTTTCAATCAAAACCCTAATACTATGTTTTCGGTTTAAAATGTCTTATATTTTTTAATCAAAACCCCAAACCTATTTTTGAATCAAAACCCTAATTCATTGATTTTTTTTAGAATATCTCATTTTTTTAATCAAAACCGTAATTGTACCTTTGAAAACCCTAATCCTTTGTTTTCTTTTCGAATGTCTCCTATTAATTAGTTTTAAATAAAAACTCTAATCTTATGTTTTCTTATGGTAATGTCTCTCCTAATTTTCAGTTTTGAATCGAAACGCTAATATTTTGTTTTCTTTTTGTAATGCCTCTTATTTTTGAATCAAACACCTAGCCATTTTTGTTCTTTTCGGAATATCTAATATTTTTGAATCAAAACAATAATCCTATGTTTTTTTTATAGTATTGTCTCCTATTTTTCAATCAAAACCATAATCCAATATTTTCCTTTCGAAATGCCTACTATATTTGAATCAAAACCGTAATGCCTACTATATTTTCCTTTCGAAAACATGCTATTTTTTAACCAAAACCCTAATTCTATGTTTGCTTTTGAAAATGTCCACTAGTTTTGGTTTTTTTCTTCAAAACCCTAATCTTATATTTTGTCATAGTAATATCTCCTATTTTTAATCAAAACCTTAATCGTTTGTTTTTTTTCTCTAAATATTTCATATTTTTCAATCAAAACCCTAATAGTATGTTTTCTTTTCACAATGTCTACTATGTTTTAAACAAAACCTTAATCCTGAGTTTTCTTATATTAATGTCTTCTATCTTTCAATCAACACCCTAGTTCTAAGTTTTCTTTTTCAGAATTCCTACTATATTTAAATCAAAACCTATTACTATGTTTTCTTTTTGGAATATCTCCTATCTTTCAATCAAAACCCTAATCCTATGTTTTCTTTTGAAAATGTGTCTAATTTTTTAGTTTTGAATCAAATGCTAATCTTTTGTTTTCTTTTCTGAATGTCTCCTATTTTCGAATCAAAACCCTAATCATATATTTTCTTATAGTAATGTCTATTTTTTCAAAAAATATGAGACATTAGTATAAGAAAACATAGGATTCAGGTTTTGTTTGCAAAAGAAAATATTGACTTAGTAATGTCTCATATTTTTCAATCAAAACCCTAAGTTTTCTCTTCCAAATGCCTACTACTTTTTAATGAAAATCCTAATCCTATGTTTTCTCAGATCAATGTCTCCTATCATTTGTTTGCGGAATCTTTGCAAATTTATAATCAAACCACTAATCCCATGTTTTCTTTTCGTAATGGCTGCTATTGTTCAATAAAAATCCTATTCCTTTGTTTTCTTATTGGAATGCCTTCTATTTTTTAAGCTTATCTTTTCTTTTGCGAATGTTTGCTATTTTTGAGTCAAAGCAATAATTGTACATTTGTTTTGAAATCCTAAATCCTAAATTTTTTTGAAATGCCACATATGTTTTAATCAAAACCCTAATGCCATGTTTTCTTTTGTGAATGTTTGCTATTTTTGAATCAAAACAATAATCCTCAACTTTCTTTTGAAAATGTCCCCTATGTTTGATTTTGAATCAAAACTCTAATCCTATGTTTTCTTATAATAATGTCTCATATTTTTCAATCAAAACCTTAAACCTATGTGTTTTTTTTTCAGAATGTCTTATAATTTTCAGTCAAAACTCTAATCGTAGGTTTTCATTTTGGAATGTCTCCTATTTTTGATAATAAATCCTAATCCTATGATTTCTTTCTGAAATACCTCATTTTTCAATCAAACCCCTAAATCTATGTTTTATATTCGGAATGCCTACTATTTACTAGTCAAACTCAAATCCAATCTTTTCTTATATTAATATCTCCTATTTGTCATTCAAACCCCTAATCCTATGTTTTATTATTTTAATGTCTCTTATTTTTCAGACAAAACACTGATCCCGTGTTTCCTTATATGAACGTCTCCCATGTTCCAATCAAGAACCTAATAATTTTTTTTCTTATCGGAAGGTCTGCTATTTTTGAATCAAATGACGAATCCTTGTTTTCTTTTAGGAATGTGTCCCATTTTTCCGTTTTGAATCAAAACCCTAATAGTTTATTTCCTTTTCGGAATGTCTCATTTTTTTAATCAAAACCCTAGTCATATCTCTTGTTTTGCGAATCTTTAGCTATGTTTTATTTTTGTAATGCCTCCTCTTTTTGAATAAAAATTGTAATCCTATATTTTCTTTTTGGAATGCCTCCTATTTTTTAATGAAAACCATAATCTTATGTTTTCTTCTAAGAATGCCTACTATTTATTAATCAAAACGATAATCGTATGTTTTCTTTCCGTAATGTCTTATATTTTTTTAATCAAGACCATAATCCTAATTTTTAATAGAATTCCACTTATTTTTCAGTCAACACCCTAATCTTGTGTTTTATTTTGGAAATGTCTGCTATTTGAATCAAAATAACAATCCTAATTTTTTCTTTTCATAATGTCTCATATTTTTTTTTCAATCAAACCCCTAATACTATATTTTCCTTTCGGAATTGCTCATATTTTTTAATCAAAACCCCAATCTTATATTTTCTTTGGGATTGTCTTCTATTTTTAATCAAAATCCTAATTCTATGGATTCTTTTTAGAATGTCGACTATTTTTTTAATCAAAACCCTAATTCTATGATTTCTTTTGGGAATGTCTCATATTTTTAAATCAAAACCTTAATCCTAAGTTTTTTTTTGGAATGCCTACTATTATTGAATCAAAAACCTAATCTTATTTTTTCTTATAGTAATGTCTTCTATTTTCCAATCAAAACACAAATCCTTTGTTTTCTTTTCAAAATGTCTAAATGTCTCCTATCTTTCAATATAAATCTGAATCCTATGTTTTCTTTTCTTAGTGGCTCATATTTTTGAATTAAAACACTAATTTTATGTTTTCTTTTGGCAATGTTTATTCTTTTTGAAGCAAAACCCTAATCCTATATTTTCTTTTCGAAATGTCTCATATTTTTCGGTTTTGAATCAAATCGTAATCCTATGTTTTTTTTTCGAAATGTCTCATATTTTCTAGATAAAACCCGAATCTTATGTTTTCTTTTCTTAATGTCTCCCATATATCTGTTTTTAGTAAAAACCCTAATCTTATGTTTTCTTTTGAGAAATGTTTGTAATGTTTTAATCAATACCTTAATCCTATGTTTTCTTTTGGTAATGTTTGCTATTTTTTAAGGAAAACAATAATCGTATGTTTTTTCTTTTGGTATGACTTTTATTTTTAAATCAAAACCCTAATCTTAAGTTTTTATTTTGGAAATGTCTACTAATTTTGAATCAAAACAATAATCCTATGTTTTGTTTTTGAAATGTCTCATATTTTTAAATTGAAACACTTATACTAAGTTTTCTTTTCAGAATGTCTATTACTTTAGAATCGAAAAGTAACTGTAAGTTTTCTTAAAGTAATGCCTTCTATTTTCATTTAAAACTCTAATCCTGTTTTCTAATAGTAATGTCTCCTACTTTTCAATCAAAACCACAATCATATGCTTTCATTTCGTAATGCCTATTATATTTTAATAAAAAAAATAATCCTATGTTTTCTTTTCGTAATGAGTCTTATATTTGAATAGAAATCCTAATCCTATCTTTTCTTTTTGAAATTTCTCCTATTTTTGAATGAAAACATTATTCTTATGTTATTTTTTTTTTTTTTGTAATGTCTCCTATCTTTCAGCCAAAACCACAATCCTATGTTTTTTTCGTAATGTCTCCTAATTTTGAATAAAAACCCTAACCCTTATCTTATGTTTTCTTTTCTTAATGTCTCATGTTTTTTAATCAAAATACTAATCCTTTATTTTAATTTAGGAATGTCTCTTACCTTTCAATCAAAACCCGAATTTCATGTATTCTTTTCATAATTTCTCCCATTTATCAGTTTCCATATAGTAATGTCTCCTATTTTTCAATCAAAACTCAAGTCTTATGTTTTCTTTTTTAAAAGTCTTATATTTTTCAATCAAAATCCTAATACTATGTTTTCTTGTGAGAATTTCTACTATTTTCTAGTTTATAATAAAAAACCTAATCCTTTTTTTTTTTTTCCTTTCGGAATGTCGGTTTTTTCCTAATCAAAACCCCAATTTTTTGTTTTCTGTTCGGAATGTCTCATATTCTTCAAACAAAAGACAAATCCTATTTTTCTTTAAGTTAAAACCCTAATCTAATATTTTCTTATGATAATGTCTCCTATTTTTCATTCAAAACCATAATCCTATGTTTTCCCCAATTTTTTTTCTTTTTTCTTTTTGAATGGCTCCTACTTTTGAATCAAACCCTAATCCTATGTTATTTTTTTGGAAATGTCACCTATTTTTTTGTTTTTATTGAAAACACCAATTCTATGTTTTCTTATTGTAATGTCTTATATTTTTTAATAAAAAAAATAATCCTATGTTTTTTCTATTTGTTATACTTACTATATTTGAGTCAAAACCTAATCCTATGTTTTCTTTTTTGAATGTCTCCTATTTTGTAATGTTTTCTTATTTTAATGTCTCATATTTTTTTAATCAAATTTCTAATCCTAAATTTTTATTGTTTTGATTAAAAAACAAGCGAGATTTCGAAAATATAGCACAGGAACAGGGTTTTGATTCAAAAATAGCAAACATTATTTAAAGAAAAAATAATATTAGGGTTATCATTAAAAAAATAGGAGCTATTCCGAAAAAAAAGCACAAGATTAGGGTTTTAATTGAAAAATATGAGGCGTTAGAAGAAGAAAACATTAGATAAGGGTTTTGTTTCAAAAAATAGCTGACATTCTGAAAAGAAAACATATGATAAGGGTTTTGAAATTAGAGAGCTGGAGAGAACGGTATGGTAGAAGATAGCAAATCAGGTTCGCTTTTGAGGTTGGTTTGTTTGTGCTTAACGAGGTATAATTTTATATTTTTATTCCAATTTGCTGGATCTTGAGTTTTGAGCAATATCTTAAAACAGTGTATTTGTTTATTGCTCAAAGTAGATCTATTATCTAGTTTATCCCTTGGTTTTTCCTTTCACATCAAAGGGTTTTCCCATGTGATTGCTTGCTTTGATTATTTTTCATGGTTTAGGAGTATTGGCTTGTCATTTGCACGAAGCTTTTGTTCTCTTGGATTGTGACTTATGACCTTTATTTCTTTATATAAAGCCACCATACTTGAGTTTTATCATGTTGTAACAAAAGGAAGTTTTCATTTTCTTACAAGGTGAGACAAAATCCTAATTTAGTTCAGATAACTAGAGAAAATGGAGCAATGGAGATTTTCTCTCTTGATACCAGTTGTTGGGGGTGAAACAACATAATACCCACCAACAATCAACTAGAAGCAAATGACAAGCCAATACTCCTAAACCATGAAAAATAATCAAAGCAAGCAATCACATGGGAAAACCCTTTGATGTGAAAGGAAAAACCAAGGGATAAACTAGATAATAGATCTACTTTGAGCAATAAACAAATACATTGTTTTAAGATATTGCTCAAAACTCAAGATCCAGCAAATTGGAATAAAAATATAAAATTATACGTCGTTAAGTACAAACAAACCAACCACAAAAGCGAACCTGATTTGCTATCTTCTACTATACCGTTCTCTCCAGCTCTCTAATTTCAAAACCCTAATCATATGTTTTCTTTTCAGAATGTCTACTATGTTTCAATCAAAACACTAACCCCATGTTTTTTCTTATGGTAATGTCTCATATTCTTCAATCAAAATCGTAATCCTATTTTTTTTTCTGAATGCCAACTATATTTGAATCAAAACACTAATCCTATGTTTTCTTTTAGCAATGTCTACTGTCTTTCAATCAAAACACTAATCTTTTGTTTTCTTTTCGGAGTGTGACCTATTTTGCAGTTTTGAATAAAAAAACTAATCCATTGGTTTCTTTTCAGAATTTATAATACATTTTAATCAAAACCATAATCCTTTCTTTTCTTTTCAAAATGTCTACTATTTTTTTAATCAAAACCCTAATCTTATTGTTTCGTTTTGGAACGCCTACTATATTTCAATCAAAACCCTAATCCTATGTTTTCAGTTCGAAATGTCTGTTATTTTTTAATCAAAATCCTAATCCTATGTTTTTTTTTCAAAATGCGTAGTATTTTTCATTTTTAAATCAAAACCATAATTCTTTGTTTTCTCTTCAGAAAATCTCATTTTTTTTTAATCAAAACAATAATCCTATGTTTTTTTTAGAAATGTCCCTTATTTCTTAGTTTTTCATCGAAACTCTAATCCTGTGTTTTCTTTTTGAAATGTCTCATATTTTTTAAAGAAATGAGACATTCGCAAAAGAAAACATTTCTAATCCAATCTTTCAATCAAAACCCAAATCCCATGTTTTGTTTTCGAAATGTCCACTATTTTTAGGTTTTTAATCAAAATGCAAATCCTATGTTTTCTTTTCGGAATGTCTCATATTTTTCAATTAAAACCATAATCCTATGTTTTCTTCCCAAAATGTCTACTATTTTTTGAATCAAAACCCGAATCATATGTTTTCATATGATAATGTCTCCTGTTTTTCAATCAAAACCCTTGTCCTATATTTTCTTTTCAAAATGCCTCATATTTTTCAATCAAAACCTTAATCCTATGATTTCGTTTTTTTGAATGCCTACTATTTTTTAATCAAAATAATAATCCTATGTTTTCTTATATTAATGTCTCTTATTTTTAAATCAAAACCCTAATAGTATATTTTATTTTCAAAATGTCGACTATTTTTTTATTCAATGGCCTACTCCCATGTTTTATTTTCAGAATATCTCATTTTTTCAATAAAAACCCTAATCCTAAGTTTTATTTTTCAAATATCTACTGTTATTTTATTCAAATCCATCATCCTATGTTTTCTTTTCACAATGTGTCTTATTTTTCATTTTTGAGTCAAACCCAAAATCCTTTGTTTTCTTTTTGGAATGCCTCATTTTTTTTTTAAATCAAAAAAATAATCCTATGTTTTCTTTTGGAAATATCACTTATTTTCGGATTTTTAATGAAACTCTATTCCAATGTTTTCTTTTCGAAATGTCTCATATTTTTGAAAAAAAAGACATTTCCAAAATAAAACATCACTAATCCTATCTTTCAATCAAAACCTGAACCCTATGTTTTCTTTCAGAAATGTCCCCTATTTTTATTTTCCGAATTTCTCATATTTTTTAATGAAACCCCTAATACAATGTTTTCTTTAAGGAATGTCTACTAATCTTTAATCAAAACCCTAATCCTATGTTTTGTTATAGTAATATCCTATTTTTCAACAAAAACCTGATCCTATGTTTTATTTTTAGAATGTCTCCTATCTTTCAATCAAAACCAAAAATATTTTTTTTCTTAATGTCTCGTATTTATCAGTTTTGAATTAAAAACCTAACCTATGTTTTATTTTCAGAATGTCTCCTATTTTCAGTCAAAAACCTAATATTTTCTTTTCTTTTCGGAATGTTTTCAACTTTTGAATCAAAAAAATAATCATATGTTTTCTTTTCAAAATGTGTCATATTTTAGAGTTTTGTATCAAAAACCTAATCCTTTGTTTTCTTTTTGGAACATCTCAGTTTTTGAATCAAAATACTAATCTATCTTTTGTTTTGAGAATCTCTGCAAATTTTTTATCAAAACCCTAATCATATGTTTTTTTTTAACAATGCCTCCTATTTTTGAATAAAAATTCTAATTTTTTTTTTTTCGGAATGTCTACTATCTTCCAATCAAAACCCGAATCCTTTGTTTTCTTTTTTCATAATGCCTCATATTTATCAATTTTGATTCGAAAACCTAATCCTTTATTTTCATTTCGGAATGTCTACTATTTTTGAATCAAAACAGTAATCCTATATTTTCTTTTCATAATGTCTCATATTTTTCAATCAAATCACTAATCCTATATTTTTTTCCGAAATGACTCCTATTTTTGAATCAAAACCATAATCCTATATTTTTTCTTGTTAATGTTTGTAATTTATAAATCAAAACCCTCGTCCCATGTTTTCTTTTCAGAATGTCTACTACTTTGGAATCAAAATCCTAATCCTATGTTTTTCTTATAATAATGTGTCCCATTTTTATTTTTGAATCAAAATCCTAATCTTGTGTTTTTTTTCTTTTCGTAATGCCTACTATATTTGTAACAAAATAATAACCCTATGTTTTATTTTCATAATGGCTATTATATTTGAAGCAAATCACCAATCCTATGTTTTCCTTTCAGAATATCTCCAATCTTTCAATCAAAACCTGAATCATATATTTTCTATTCTTAGTGTCTCCTATTTATTATTTTCGAATAAAAACCGGAACCTATGGTTTCTTTACGGAATGTCTCCTATTTGTCAACCAAAAACCTAATCCTTTCTTTACGTTTTGGAATGTCTACTATTTTATAATCAAAACCCTAATCTTATTTTTTTCTTATCGGAAAGTGTCCTATTTTTCAGTTTTGAATTAAAACACAAATCTTTTGTTTTCTTTTCGGAATGTCTCATTTGTTTAAATCAAAACCATAATCTTATCTTTTGTTTTCGAAATCTTTGCTAATTTTTAATCAAAACCCTAATCCGATGTTTTCTTTTCACAATGCCTCTTATGTTTGAATAAAATTCATAATCTTATGTTTTCTTCAAGGAATAGCTCCTATTTTTGAATCAAAACCCTAACCTTATGTTTTATTTTGGGATTGTCTACTTTTTTAATCAAAATAACAATCATATGTTTCCATTTTTTAACGCCTCATATTTTTTAATGAAAACATTAATCCTAAGTGTTTTTTTGGAATGCCTCCTATTTTTTAATCAAAACACTATTCTTATGTTATTTTTGGGGATGTCTGCTATTTTTGTATAAAACAATAATCCTACATTTTCATTTCGTAATGTCTCATATTTTTCAATCAAAACCATAATCATTTGCTTTCTTTTTGTAGTGGCTCAGATTTTTTAATGAAAACCCTAACCCTTTGTCTACTATTTTTTGGTTTTTAATCAAAATCCTAATCATATGTGTTTTTTTCGAAATGTCTCATATTTTTCAAACAAAACCCTAATCATATGTCTTCTTTTCGTAATTTCTCATATTTTATTAATAAAAAATATAATCCTAAGCTTTTTTTGTAATGCCTTTAATTTTTAAAAATACATTAATCTTGTGTTTTCTTTTGACAATGTCTGTATTTTTAAATCAAAACAATAATCTTTGGTTTTTTCTTTTCATAATGTCTCATACTTTTCAATCAAAACCCTAATAGCATGTTTTCTTTTCGGAGTGGCTGTTATTTTATAACCAAAACGCTAATCCTATGTTTTCTTATAGTAATGTCTTATATTTAAATCAAAACACTAATCCTATGTTTTCTTATAGTAATGTCTTCAATTTTAAATCAAAACGCTAATCCTATGTTTTTTTTTTTCTTAATGTCTCTAATTTTTCAGTGTTCAATCAAAACCCTAATCCTATGTTTTTTTTTTCGAGATGGCTACTATATTTGAATTAAACCCTAATCCTATGTTTCCTTTTCTAAATGTCACCTATTTTTCAATCAAAATACTAATCCTATGTTTTTTTGTTTTTTCTGAATACCTACTATATTTGAATCAAAACCATAATCTGATATTTTCTTTCCGGAATGTCTCATATTTTTCAATCAATACACTAATCCTCTATTTTATTTTTGGAATGCCTCCTATTTTCAATCAAAACACTTATTCTAAGTGTTCTTTTTGTAATGTCTACAATTTCTTAATAAAATCCATAATCCTATGTTTCTTATAGTAATGTTTCATATTAGTCAATCAAAACTCTAACCTTATATTTTCTTTTGGGAATACCTACTATATCTGAATCAAAACCGTAATTCTATATTTTTTTCTCGGAATGTCTACTATTTTTGAATCAACACCCTAATCCTATATTTCTTATACTAATGTCTTCTATTTTTTATTTTCAACCCTAATCCTATTTATTCTTATACAAATGTCTCCTATTTTTCAATCAAAACCCAAATCCTATGTTTTCTTTTCAGAATGCCTCCTAATTTTCAATCAAAACACTAATTCTATATTTTCTTTTTTGAATGCATCCAATTTTTGAATAAAAACCTTGATCGTAAGTTTTCTTATGGAAATGCCAACTATATTTCAGTTTTTAATCAAAACCCAAATCCCATGTTTGATTACTGTAATGTCTCCTATGTTTCAATCAAAAGCCTAATCCTATGTTTGCTTTTCGAAAAGTCTCATATTTTTCTTTCAAACCATTAATCCTATGTTTTCCTTTTGGAATGTCTAATATTTTTTAATCAACACCAAAATCCAATTTTTTCTTATAAAAATGTCTCCTATTTTCAATCAAACACTAATTCTATATTTTCTTTTAGCAATGTGTCCTATTTCTTTTAATAAAAACCCTAATCATATGTTTTCTTTTCGGAATGCCTAATATATTTGAATCAAAACCCTAATCCTATTTTTTTCCTTCAAAATGTCTCCTATTTTTCAATTAAAACCTTAATTCCTAATTTTGAATGAAAGCTCTAATGCTATGGTTTCTTTTCTAATTGTCTCCGATTTTACAAACTTGAATGAAAACCCTTATCGTATGTTTTTTCAGAATGTCTCATATTTTTCAATCGAAACTATGATAATATGCTTTATTTTCAAAATGTCTCCTACTTTTTGGTTTTGAATCAAAACCCCAATCCTATATATTCTTTTTTCAATGCCTCCTATTATGAATAGAAATCCTAATCCTTATTCTATGATTTCTTTTCATAATGTATCCTATTTTTTTAATAAAAACACTAACCCTTAGTTTTCTTTTCAGAATGTCTTATATTTTCTAATCAAAACAATAATCCTATATTTTCTATTGGGAACATGTGCTATTTTTTTAATCAAAACCCTAATTGTATGTATTATTTTCACAATGTCTCATATTTTGTGGTCTAAAACATAATCCTATGTTCACTTTTGGAAATGGCTCCTATTTTTCAATCAAAACCCGAATCCTATGTTTTTTCTTTTCGGAATGTGCCCTATTTTTCAGTTTTGAATAAAACCCTGATCCTTTGTTTTCTTTTTTTTTGGAATGTCTCATTTTTTATAATAAAAAAATCTAATTCTATCTTTTTTTTGGGGAATCTTGGGCTATATTTTAATTTTCTGTAATGAGTCATATTTTTTTGATAAAAATGCTAATCCTATGTATTCTTTTCAAAATATCTACTATTTTTTATTCAAAACCCTAAAGGAAACATAGCAGGCATTTCAAAAAAAAAAAAACATCGGATTAGGATTTTTATTAAAAAATAGGAGGCATTAAGTAATGAAAATATAAGATTTGTGTTTTAATTAAAAATTAGCAGAGATTCTCAAAACAAAACAAGAATTAGGCCTTTGATTAAAAAAAACAGAAGAGATATTCCAAAAAGAAAACAAAGTATTAAGGTTTTATTTTATAATATAGTAGACATTACGAAAAGAAAAGATAGGATCAATGTTTTGATTCAAAAATAGGAAACATTCCAAAAGGAAAACAAAGGACTAAGGTTTTGATTAAAAAAATAGGACACATTCTGAAAAAAAAAACATAGGATTACAGTTTTGTTTCAAAAATAGCAGGCATTCCGCAACGAAAAGAAAGGATTAGGTTTCTCGTTGAGAAATAAGCACATTTCCAAATGGAAATATAGGATTTGGATAGGAGACATTACTATATGAAAGCATAGAATTAGGGTTTTGATGAAAAATAGAAATATAAGTGTTATTACCAAAGGATAACATAGGATTAGGGTTTTGATTCAAAAAGAGCAGATATTCCCAAAAGAAAACCTAGAATTAAGGTTTTTATTAAAAAATAAGAGTCACCCCGAAAGAAAACATAAGATTAGAGTTTTGATTTGAAAATATGTAACATTACGAAAAGAAAACATAGGATTATTGTTTTGGTTAAAACATAGCATACATTCGCAAAAGAATACATTAGATTAGGTTTTTGATTAAAAAATAGGAGGCATTCCTAAAAAAAACATAGGACTAGTGTTTTGTTGAGAAAATATGAGACATTACAAAAGGAAAACATGCAATTGTTGTTTTGGTTCAAAAATAGTAGACATTCCCAAAAAAGCAACATAAGATTTGGGTTTTTTATCAAAAATTAGGAGGAATTTAGTAAAGAAAAGATAGGATTAGGGTTTTTATCAAAAATAGAAGGCATGACGAAAAGAAAATATAGGATTAGGTTTTTGATTAAAAAATATCAGATATTTCCAAAACGAAAGATAGGATTACGGTTTCGATTAAAGAAAAATAAGACATTCATAAAAGAAAATAAAAGATAAGGGTTTTGATTCAAAACTGAAAAATAGGATATATTATGAAAAGAAAACTAAGGACTAAGGTTTTGATTCAAAAAGAGCAGATATTCGGAAAGAAAAGAAAGGATTTTTGATTAAAAAGTAGGAGACATTCTGAAAAGAAAACATATGTCAGGGTTTTGATTCAAAATTGATAAATAGGACACCTTAAGAAAAGAAAACAAAGGTTAGGGTTTTGATTCAAAATTGATAAATAGGAGACAGTAAGAAAAAAAAATAGGATTTGGATTTTGATTGAAAGATAGGAGGCATTCCGAAAAAAAAAATATGATTACGGTTTTGATTCAAATACAATAGGCATTCCAAAAGAAAACATAAAATTGGGGTTTGGATTTGAAAAATTGGAGGCATTACTATAAGAAAAAATATGATTTGGGTTTTGATTCAAAAAATGGTATACATTCTAAAAAGAAAACATTGGATTAAGGGTTTGATTGAAAAATATGAGATATTTCGAAAAGTAAACATAGAATTAGTGTTTTGATTACAAGATAGGATACATTACTATAATAAAACAAAGGATATGGGTTTTTTTTTAAAACCGAAAAATAGGGGACATTTACGAAAGAAAACATAGAATTATAGTTTTGACTCAAAAATAACACACATTCCCAAAAGAAAAGATAGGATTAGAGTTTTCATTCAAAAATAGGAGCTATCCCAAAATGAAAACATAGGATTAGGGTTTTAATTAAAGAATATGAGACATTATGAAAAGAAAACATAAGATTATTATTTTGATTCAAAAGTAGCAGACATTTGATGAGTGCATTTTATATCATGTTTTCATGCCCTTTACTCTATTCTTTCAGTCGTCCTTTAGCATATTTTTGTGTATAATTGGTGCTATTCAAGTTTTGATGTTCATTGTGCAGGAATTGTTGGCCTGAATTATTTTATGAGTGAAATTGTGTGTGTGTCGTGCGTGTTCAACGACCAAGGGAAAAGAACTAGCTGAGACGGGCAGGACAAGCCCGTGTCTAATCCATTGCAAATCCCAGCCTAGAAAGCAAGCTAGCAAAATCGTGACATGGGAGTGTCCCAGACAGAACACGGTCACCACATGCCCGTAGCCATGCCGCTGTGAATCTCAAGAAAATCCTCTTTAAGAGTGACACGGGTACAGTGATAGTTACACTAGCGTGTAACAGTTGACACGGGGATCGCACAACCATGCTCATGATGCTGCAAATCTGAGGACTTTCACTCAATGAATCCTCAGAAAAGTACTCGGTAAGGAAGGTCATCCAGTATATAAAATGTAGTCATGTCTTCCTTTTGGTGTTCTTTCATTATTCTTTCCTTGTTGTACCTGCCCATGAGGGGCTAGCTGGCCATAGTGCCCTGGTGTTTGAGAACTTAGATGAATTATAATGCTTATACACTTGTCTTTATTTGTTCTACGGAGTTCTAAATGATGCTTGTGTTTAATCTTGTGTTGCATAACTCGATGTGTTTGATTTACACAGTTGTTAAGGTAAAACTCGGTGCGTAGCTTGCGTGCGAGAGACACAGAGTTACCTTAGCAAAACTCGGTGTACTTGAGAACTCATAGATGCAACATATGTTTTCCTTTCGTAATGCCTACTATATTTGAATCAAAATCTAAATCCTATGTTTTCTTATAGTAATGTCCCATATTTTGTAATCAAAACCCTAATGCTTTGTTTTTTTTTCAGAATCAGTCCTATTTTTTAATCAAAAACCCAATCTTTTCTTTTCTTTTCTTTTTAGAATGTTTGCAATTTTGAATCAAAACATAATCCTTTGTTTTCTTTGGGAAAAGTCCTATATTTTCAAATTTTAAATAAAAAACCTAATCCTATGTTTTATTATAGTAATTAGACATTCTGTAAAGAAAACAAAGTATTAGTTTTTTTATTAAAAAATAGCAGATATTCACAAAAGGAAACATAAGATTACTGTTTTGATAAAAAAAGTATGAGGCGTTACGAAAAGAAAACATAGTATTAGGATTTTTATTCAAAAGTCAGAAGCATTATGAAAAGAAAATAAAGGATTAGTGTTTTGATTAAAAATTAGCAAATATTCCCAAAACAAAAAATATTATTAGGGTTTTGACAAAAAAATGAGACATTACGAAAAGGAAAAAAGGATTAGGGTTTTGATTCAAAACTGAAAAATAAAACATAGGATTTGGGTTTTGATTTAAAAATAACAGACACCCAAAAGAGAAAAGAAAGGATTAGGTTTTTGATTGAAAAATAGGAGACATTCGGAAAAGAAAACATATGTTAGGGTTTTGATTCAAATAGATAAATAGGTAACATTAATAAAAGAAAACATAGGATTTTGATTGAAAATATAGTAGCATTCCAAAAAGAACAGAAAAGATTAAGGTTTAGATTGAAAAATATAAGACATTGCTATAAGAAAACATAAGATTAGGGTTTCATTCAAAAATAGTAGACATTCCGGAAAGATAACATAGAATTAGGGTTTTGATTGAAATATAGTAGGCATTCCAAAAAGAAAACATAGGATTGGAGTTTTGATTGAAAAAATGAGATATTTCAAAAAGATAACATATGATTACGGTTTTAAGTAAAAAATAGTAGGCATTCAAAAAATTAAAACATATGATTAGGGTTTTAATTGAAAAGTATGAGACATTACGGAAGAAAATATAGGATTATTGTTTTAATTCAAAAATAGCAGACATTCACAAAAGAAAATTATAAGAATAGCTTTTTGATTAAAAAATAGGAGGCACTCGGGAAAAAAAACTTTGGGTTAGGGTTTTGATTATAAAATTTGAGACATTACAAAAAGTAAACATACGATTCTTGTTTTTATTCACAAATAGTAGGCATTCCAAAAAGAAAACAAAGAATTAAAATTTTGATTTAAAAATAGGAGGCATAATGAGAAGTAAAGATAAGATTAGAATCTTTATTCAAAAATAGGAGGCATTACGAAAAAAAATACGATTAGGTTTTTGATTAAAAATTATAGAGATACGCAAAACAAAAGATAGGATTAGGGTTTTGATTAAAAATAAATGAGACATTACGAAAAGAAAACAAGGATTACGGTTTTCATTCAAAACTTAAAAATAGGACACATTCTAAAAAGAAAACATCGAATTAGTGTTTCAATTAAAAAATAGCAAACATTCCATAAAGAAAAGAAAAGATTAGGTTTTGGATTGAAAATTAGTGTCTATAAGAAATCATAGGATTATGGTTTTTATTGAAAAATAGCGGACATTATTATAAGAAAAACACAGGATTAGGGTTTTGAATGAAAAATAGGGACCATTACTATAAGAAGACAAGGGATTATGGATTTTATTAAAAATAGTAGACATTTCGAAAAGAAAACATATGGTTAGGGTTTTTATTGATAAATATAAGACATTTTGAAAAGAAAACATAGGTTAAGGGTTTTCATTAAAAAAATATGAGACATTTCTAAAATAAAACATAGGAGAAGTATTTTTTCAAAAATAGGAGACATTGAGAAAAGAAAACATACAATTAGGGTTTTGATTGGAAAATATGAGACATTACAAAAAGAAAAAAAAAGAGGATTAGGGTTTTGATTGAAAATATGAGACATTATTATATGAAAACATTCAAAAACTAAAAAATAGGGGACATTTTCAAAAGAAAACATAGGTTTAGGGTTTTAATTAAAAATAACAGATATTCTCAAAAGAAAACACAGGAATAGGGTTCTAATTCAAAAATAGGAGCCATTCCGAAAAGAAAATATGGTATTAGGGTGTTGATTGAGAAGTATGAGACATTATGAAAAGAAAACATTGTATTATTGTTTTGATACAAAAATGGTAGACATTCGCAAAAGTAAACATAAGATTAGGGTTTTGATTAAATAATAGGATGTATTCCAAAAAAAACTTAAAATTAGGGTTCTGATTAAACAAATATGAGGCATTGCGAAAAGAAAACATACCATTATTGTTTTGATTAAAAAAAAATAGAAGATTAGGGTTTTAATTCAAAAGTACGATCCATTCAAAAGAAAACGTAAAGGATTAAGGTTTTGACAGAAAAATATGAGACATTCTGAAAAGAAAACAAAGGATTAGAATTTTGAATAAAAAAAAGGAGCCATTCTGAAAAGAAAATATAGGATTAGGGTTTTAATTCAAAAATAGCGGGCATTCCAAATAGAAAACATAGGATTTAGGCATTGATTCAAAACTAGGATACATTTCAAAAATAAAACATATGATTAGTGTTTTGATTGAAAAAATGAGACATTACGAAATGAAAACATAGGATTAGGGATTAAAAAAATAGCTAATATTCCCAAAAGAAAATATAAGGTTTTGGTTTTGATTAAAAATAGCATACACTTTGAAAAGAAAACAGAGGTTTAGGGTTTTTTTAATTGAAAAATATGAGACATTTCGAAAACCAAACATTGGATTGAAGTTTTGATTGAAAAGTAGTAGACATTACTATAAGAAAACATAGGATTAATGTTTTGATGATAAACCAAAAAATAGGGGACATTTAAAAAAGAAAAATTAGGATTAGTGTTTTAATTAAAAAAAAGCAGATATTACAAAAAGAATACATAGGATTAAGTTTTAGATTCAAAAATAGGAACCATTGCGAAAAGAAAACATAGGATTAAAGTTTTGATTAAAAAATATGAGACATTATGAAAAGAAAATATATGATTATTGTTTTGATTAAAAAAATAGGACACATTCACAAAAGAAAAATTAAGATTAGTGTTTTTATTAAAAAATATGAGCCATTAAAAAAAACTTAGAATTAGCATTTTCATTAAAAAGATGAGATATTATGAAAACAAAACATACAATTATTGTGTTGGTTCAAAAATAGCAAGCATTCCCAAAAAAAAAAAAACATAAGACTATTATTTTTATTCATAAATTGGAGGCATTGTGAAAAGAAAACATAGGATTAGGATTTTATTCAAAATTACGAGCCATTACGAAAAGAAAACACAAGCTGAGATTCCCAAAATTAAAAATAAGATTATGGTTTTGATTAAAAAAATGAGATATTCTGAAAAGAAAGCAAAGGAATATGGTTTTGACTAAAAACTAAAAAAATAGAAAACATTCCAAAAAGATAACATAGGATTGTGTTTTTGATTAAAAAATAGCAGACTTTCTTAAAAGAAAAGAAAATATTAAGTTTTTTTCCCCAAAAATAGGAGACATTCCGAAAACAAAACATAGATCAGGGTTTTGATTCAAAATTGATAAACCGGAGACATTACTATGAGAAAACATAGGATTAGGGTTTTGATTGAAAACAAGACACGTTACTATAAGAAAACACAACATTAATGTTTTGAATGAAAAATAAGAAACATTACTATTAGAAAACATAGTAATAATGGTTTGATTAAGAAATAGTAGACATTCGGAAAAGAAGGCATAGGATTAGAGTTTTGATTAAAAAATATGAGACATTTCAAAAATAAATCATAGGATTATGGTTTGGATTCAAAAATAGTAGATATGACAATAATAAAACATAGGATTTGGGGTTTGATTAAAAATGCAAAAAAAAAAAAAAAAAAAGACTTTTCCAAAGGAAAACATAGGATTAGGGTTTTTATTCAAAAGTAGGAGACATTCCGAGAAGAAAACATAGAATTAAAAATATAGTAGGTACTGGGGAAAAAACATGGGATTACGGTTTTGATTCAAATATAGTAGGTATTATGAAAAGAAAATATAGGATTAGAGCTTTTATTCAAAAATAGTAGGCATTCCGAAAAGAAAGCATAGGATTAGAGTTTTTATTCAAATATAAAACGCATTAAAAAAACATAGGATTATGGTTTTGATTGAATAATAGGAGACATTACGATAAGAAAATATTGGGTTAGCATTTTGATTCAAAAAGTGTAGGTATTCGGAGTAAAAAAAAATAGGATTAGTGTTTTGATTGAAAAATAAGAGAGATTCCAAAAGGAAACATAGGATTAGGGTTTTTATTTAAAAATATGAGGCATTTTGAAAAGAAAACATAGGCTTAGGGTTTTGATTAAAAATTAGCAGATATTCCCAAAAATAAAGATAGGATGTGCGTCTTGAGTCGAAAAATGAGACATTTTGAAAAGAAACAATGGATAAGGGTTTTGATTCAAAACTAAAAAATAAAACACATTCCCAAAAAAATGTAGGACTAGAGTTTTGAATAAAAATAGTTGACATTCCGAAAAGGAAGAAAGGAGTAGGTTTTTTATTATAAAATAGAAGACATTCTGAAAAAAAAAATTTCGTTAGTGTTTTGATTCAAAAATGAGAAATAGAAGACATTAAAAAAATAGAAACTATATGATTCAGGTTTTCATTGAAAGATAGGAGACATTCAGAAAAGAAAACATCGGATTATTGTTTTGATCGAAAGATACTTGCCATTCCGAAAAGAAAACATATGATTAGGGTTTTGATTGAAAACTAGGAGACATTACTATAAGTAAACTTAGGATTAGCATTTTCAATAAAAAAAATGGAGTCACAACCATAAGAAAATATAGGTTAGGGATTTGATTCAAAATACTAGACATTCGGAAAAGAAAATACAGGATTAGTGTTTTGATTGAAAAATATGAGACATTTCAAAAAGAACACATAGGATTGGTGTTTTGAGTGAAAAATATGAGATATTTTGAAAATAAAACATAGGATTAGGGTCTTGATTAATTACCGAAATATAGGAGACACTGCCAAAATAGGAAATGAATTAGGGTTTTGATTTAAAATTAGCATATATTTCCTAAAGAAAACATAAGATTAGGGTTTTGATTAAATAATATAAGGCATACAAAAAAAAACCTTAGGATTAGGATCTTGGTAAAAAAAGATGAGACATTACAAAAAAAAAAAGTATGATTATTGTTTTGATTCAAAATAGCAGACATTCATAAAAGAAAACATAGAGTTTGGGTTTTC
Source organism: Dioscorea alata (assembly GCA_020875875.1). NCBI lineage: Eukaryota > Viridiplantae > Streptophyta > Magnoliopsida > Dioscoreales > Dioscoreaceae > Dioscorea > Dioscorea alata. Next base: position 7,874,505 of record CM037020.1, read on the forward strand.
ATTAAAAAATAATAGCATTTTGAAAATAAAACATAGGATTAGGGTTTTGATTGAAAATAAGGAGACATTTCTATAAGGAAACATAGGACTAGGTTTTTAATTATAAAATAGCATACATTAAGAAAGGGAAACAAGGATTTGGGTTTTGATTGAAAGATAGTAGATATTCCGAAAAGAAAACATAGGGTTAAGATTTTATTCAAAACTAGGAGGCATTATGAAAAGAAAACATAAGATGAGTGTTTTAATTAAACATATCAGACATTCCAATCAAGAACCCTAATCCTATGTTTTCAATTATAACATTACTCTAAGAAAACATAGGATTACAATTTTGATTAAAAAATAAAAAATAGGTTATATTTGCAAAAGAAAATATAGTATTAGTTGTTTGATTCAAAAGTAGTTGACATTCTCAAAAATAAAACATAGTATAAGGGATTTGATTCAATAATAGGAGCCATTCTGAAAAGAAAATGTAGGATTAGGGTTTTGACAGAAATTTATGAGACATTCCAAAAAAAACTTAAGATAGGGTTTTGATTAAAAAAGATGAAACATTATGAAAGTAAAACATACAATTATTTTTTTGATTAAAAAATAGCAAACATTCCCAAAAGAAAGCATAAGATTAGGTTTTTAAATCAAAAACGTAAGCCAAGGTTTTTCTTTTGGAAATGTCCCCTATTTTTTCAGTTTTTGATTAAAACCCTAATCTTATGTTTTATTTTTAATTAAAACACAAATTTTATATATATATTTTTTGTAATATCTCCTATTTTTCAATAAAAATCCTAATCCTATGTTTTCATTTTGGAATGTCTTCTATCTTTCACTGAAAATCTGAATCTTATGTTTTCTTTTTCTTGATGTCTACTACTTTTTAATGAAAACCTAATCCTATGTTTTTCTTAGAGTAATGGCTCCTTTCTTTCAATGAAAACCTAATCCTATGTTTTCCTTTCAAAATCTCTCATATTTTAAATCAAACTTCTAATCATGTGTTTTCTTTTCGTAATGTCTATTACTTTTGAATCAAAACTTTAATCCTATGTTTTCATATAGCAATGTCTCTTATTTTTCAATCAAAACCCTAATTGTTTGTTTTGTTTTCAGAATACCTACTATGTTTGAATCAAAACCCTAATCTTATGTTTTCTTTTCGAAGTGCTTTCTATCTTTCAAACAAAACCCTAATCCTATGTTTTCTTTCTGGAATGTGTCCTATTTCTTACTTTTGAATCAAAATCTTAATCCATTGTTTTCTTTTCAGAATGTCTCCTATTTTTTTTTATCAAAACCCTAATCATTTTATTTTTGTTTTGGAATGTCTACTATTTTTTAATCAAAACCCTAATCATATGTTTTCATTTCAGAATGTCTCCTATTTTTTAATCAAAAACCTAATCCTGTCTTTTGTTTTCTGAATGTCTATTTTTTTAATCAAACAACTAATCATATGTTTTTTCTCGGAATGTGTCCGATTTTTATGTTTTGAATCAAAACCTTAATCCTTTTTTTTCTTTTCGGAATGTCTCATTTTTTTTTAAATCAAAACAATAATCTTATGTGTTCTGTTAGAAATGTCTCCTATTTTTCTGTTATGACTCAAAACCCTAATCCTATTTTGTCTTTTTGAAATGTCTCATATTTTTCAAAAAAAGGAGACATTTCCAAAAGAAAACATTACTAATCCTAACTTTCAATCAAAAACACTAATTATTTGGTTTATAATCAAAACCCTAATCCTACGTTTTCGTGTTGAAATGTCTTATATTTTTCAATCAAAACCCTAATCCGATGTTTTCTTTTTGGTATGTAAAATATTTTTTCATCAAAACGCTAATCCGATGTTTTATTTTTGGAATGCCTAAAATATTTGAATCAAAACCCTAATTCTTTGTTTTCTTCTCCCGGTGTCTTCTATATTTCACTCAAAACACGAATCCTATGTTTTTCTTTTCTTAATGTCTCCTATTTATCTATTTTAAATTAAAACCCCAACCTATGTTTTCTTCTCATATTGGCTCCTATTTTTGAATAAAAAACCTAATCTTCTTTTTTTCCAGGAATGTTTGCCATTTTTGAATCAAAACCCTAATCCTATAGTTTCTTATAGAAATGTCTTATATTTTTCATTTTTGACTCAAAACCATAATTCTTTGTTTTCTTTTTAGAATGTCTCATTTACCCTAATGCTATCTTTTGTTTTGAGAATCTTTGCTAATTTTTAATCAAAGTACTAATGTTCTGTAATCTTTTGGGAATGTCTACTATTTTTTAATCCAAACAATAATCATATGTTTTCTTTCCATAATATCTCATATTTTTAGGTTTTTAATCAAAATACTAATTTTATTTTTTCTCATAGCAATGTCTCATATTATTTAATCAAAACACTAATCCTATGTTTTCTTTCCCAAAATATAAGATTAGGTGTTTGATTTAAAAATAGGAGACATTAAAAAATAGGAGACATTTCCAAAAGAAAACATAAGATTAGAGTTTTAATTCAAAACTGAAAAAATAGCAAACATTCCAAAAAGAAAAATACTAATTCTATGTTTTTTTCATAATGTCCCCTATTTATCTGTGTTGAATCAAAACTCTAATCCTATATTTTTTCTTTTGGGAATGTCTACAATTTTATAATCGAACAACTAATCGTATGTTTTCTTTTGGAAATATCGCCTAAATAGGCGACATAAAGAAAAGAAAACATAGAATTAGGGTTTTAAATCAAAATAAGTAAACATTTCCAAAAGAAAACATACAATTATGGTTTTAATTCAACAACATGAGACAATCCCAAAAGAAAACTTATGATTAAGGTTTTGATTAAAAAATAGGAAACATTCTAAAAAAAAAAATTAAGGTTAGGGTTTTGATTGAAAAATAGGAGACATTAGTATAAGATAATAGAGGATTAGGTTTTTAATTCAAAAATTGTAGCCATTCCTAAATGAAAACAAAGGATTAGTGTTTCGGTTCAAAATAAGCAAAGATCCCCAAAACAAAAGATTGGAGACATTACTACAAGAAAACATAGGATTAGGGTTTTTTTTTGTGAATATGTTTACTTTTCGAAATGTCTGCTATTTTTGAATTAAAACTCCAATCATATGTTTTCTTTTGGAAATGTCCCCTATTTTTTTGGATTTTAATTAAAACCCTAAAACTATGTATTCATATAGTAATGTCACCTATTTTCCAATGAAAACCCTTAACTTATGCTTTTCATTTCGTAATTGATAAGTGCTTGTGTATAAGTGATATGAAGTATACTTTTCTTGTATTGAGCATCACTTTTCTTAGACTTTATCACTCATTCATGTGTACTTGTGTTCTTTTGGGCATTTAGGGTTGTGGAGACGAGTTGGAAGAAAAAAACCAAAAATAGGTCATTGACGCAATGGTTGAGGAGACTCTTGGACTAAGCAAGCACCAAGGCACAAGTTGTAGACATGTGAGTGTGTGGCAACCTTCAAAGTGCTCAAGAGAATACACAAATTGGAGGGGCACAAAGGCAGTCACACTCATAGAGTCCAATTTGTGTAACATCGAAGAGCTTCATCAATGTATTGAAAGCAAGAGGCGATGTGATCTACCGCGTAGTTGTGTGCCCAACTTGGCGGCATCAATGAAGAAAATGAAGTTCGGAGTAATTTTGGCGGTAGTACTGTAGTTGTTAATGAAGCAAAATGATGTAGCAATTCACTGTAGTAGTTACTGTTCACTACGCAGGAAATCAAATTCTGGAGAATCCACATGGGCATGTGGAAATTACACACGGCGGGGTGGATGCCCGATTTTAGCACTATAAATACCACTATTTGAGATTTATTTTGTGATCCTTTCCTATCTTTCACCCATCTTTCGGGGAGAGCATCGCTAGGGTTTAGAGAGGTTTTTACGAGACTTTTAGAGCTATTCTATGGCATGGACATCGAGTTCCTTTGGAGGAGAACTATTGGGGGAGCTTTCGTCGGCATCGATTCGGTGAGATGTGCCTTAGGTTTGACAAAGGAACCTTTGGAGAAGACGAAGCGGTTCCATAAGACCATCGATACTGACTACAAGTGGGTTATCTTTATGGTTTATATGCATATGATTTTGATTTTATTATTGATTTTATATTGCTCCATAGCGAGCTAAACCCCTAGTGGGTACTTGGACATGTAAATCCTAGGATGACTTTGTTTCATTGACTTTTATTATGCTTCTTTAGTTGATGATTTAATTGAGTTTCAAGCTTGAATACTTATTGTGTTGATTTTCCCTTAGATATGACACTAGGATTGATAATCCATTTAGGTAATCCATTGAAGGTGTGACAACTTCATTAGGGTTAGACTAAGTGAGATTGAAGAGGGTCGAGAGGGTGATTCGAGAGGTAGAGGAACGTCCCGTTTTCCTTCCGACGTGGTTTATCCTACCTCCACATTCCAAAATTTCTTTACGGTCATGAAAGAGAGAAGTGCTAAGAGATGAACTCCACTGGGGCATAGTTGTGCAAGCAACAGAGTGAAGTGTTGTAGTGAATCTTAGCGATGGGGCTTAATTGTGACTAGGGGCCTTTCGCCTGGACAAAAGGGTTAGGTCTATATTAGGGAATAGGGTTTACCATTTGGAGTCCCTATAACCCCAAGCAGTCCTGCACAGTGTGAGGTATTGAGAATTGTCCTTTCCGCTGGGCACAGTGTAGAGTGCTAGTCACGGTTGATCTTAGGCTTGGGACCGTGTGTTTTTCAATTTCCATGACTCATTAAACATCAGTTAGGAGGTATAATATTAGTCTTACAATTGAAATGATCGTCCTAGAGTGAGCATTATCCTAGTGCCCATTTTCTTATCGATTAGCTCTCTTTACTTTTATTGCTCTCTTTGCATCGATATATTAATTTCATCCCCAATCGATTTTCATATTAGCTAAGCAGCGATATAGCTTGTTTCTAAGCATTATTCCATGAGGATACAAATACCCACTCACCAGGGTATATTTTATTACTTCGATGACCCGTGCACTTGCGGAACAATCACGCAAGAGGTGTGTCAAAGTTTTTGGCACTGTTGCCAGGGAATAGGCGTTTTAGAGACATTTTCACTTTGCTATTTTAGCTATTCATCGCTTATTATATTTCACACTTTCTTATTCTTTCATCGTTCTAATTTGTTTTTCTTTCTTTGATTGTTGCTCCAGGTTATGACCCGTGGCAACCCTTTGTTATTTGGTGAAGGCGATCCAGAAATTGGAAGAAGAACTCATAGATGGGGAAAGGAACCTGTACAAAAATAGTCGAATCAAGCGGGATAGAAACTGAAGGGTCTAACACTATGGCAGAAGAACATGAGTAGCAGAGGACACTCTATGATTTTGCAAGAGCCGCAGTTTTGGGCACACAGTCGAGTATTGTAAGGCCACCGATTACAGCTCAGAAGTTTGAGCTCAAGCCGGCAGTCATACAAATGCTACAGTAGTCCACACAGTTTAATGTGTTGCCCGATGAGGATCCGAACAACCACATTGAGAACTTCCTGGACGTGTGTGACATGCTCAAGATTAATGGGGTTACGGATGATGCCATAAGATTGAGGGCCTTCCCATTTTCCTTGAAGTGGAAAGCGAGACATTGGTTACACTCATTGCCTAGAGCATCGATCGCTACTTGGGAGGAGATGGTAGAAGCTTTCTTGGCCCGATATTTCCCTCCAGAAAATCTGTGAAGCTCAAGAATGAGTTATCCTCATTTGTTTAGACAGAATTGGAGTCTCATTTTGAGATATGGGATAGGTTTAAGGATCTCTTGCGGAGATGTCCACAACATGGATTCCCCGAGTGGATGATTATCCATACTATCTACAATGGGTTGAATCTGAGCACGATGCAACTACGTGATGCTACAGCAAGAGGTACCTTAGGAAGCAAGACCCACGAAGAAGCCCGAAACCTCATTGAAGATATGGCTATGAACAGTTATCAGTTGAACACATGGGATAGGAAGAAGGTAGCCGCACTTGATGAGATAGATGCAGTTACTTCAATGGCGACCCATGTTGAGTCATTGAGCAAGAAGTTAGACACTCTAACTTTTCCTAGAATGGCGGCCGTTATGAGTTGTACCGGATACGAGGGAGGATATGCTTCTAGTGATTGTCCTATTGCTATTGGTGGCACTACTTCAGTGGAGCAAGTGGATTTTGTAGGTAATGCAATGAGTGGTCAAAGAAATCCATATTGTGGCACCTACAATCCGGGGTGGAGAAATCACTCAAACTTGTCTTGGAGCAATCAAGGGCAATAGAGGACTAATGCACCACCGGGCTTCCAACAACAACAAGCACTAAGTTTGGAGAACAGACTGTCACGGTTGGAAAATAAGATGACAGATTTAGAAGGCACTTACAAGGTTTGTCCAGTTGTATGACATAAGATTTCAATCAGTTGAGGCCAAACTTCACAATAATAACGCATCGTTACACAACTTGGAGAACCAAGTCGATTAGATTGCAAAGTAACTTGCGGAAAGACCATTGGGGAGTTTGCCTAGCAACACGGAGACAAATCCGAGAGAACAAGTGAAGACGATCACTTTGAGAAGTGGTCATGAAGTTGAGAGTAGACTCCCAGTTGAGAAGACAAGGAATGAATTACCTAAGGAAGTGGAGGTTGAGGGGATACCTAAAGAGAAAGAGGTGGCACCCCACCTTACAGTAATGCCTCCTATTTTTAAACAAAATCCTAATCCTATGTTTTCTTTTCAGAATTCTTACTATATTGGAAATGAAACCTTGATACTATGTTTTCTTTTTGTAATGTCTACTATTTTTCATTCAAAACCATACTCCGATGTTTTGTTTTGGGAATGTCTCCTATGTTTTCTTTTCGGAATGCCTATTATATTTCAATCAAAAGCCTAACCCTATGTTTCTTTTTCAGAATGTCTACTATTTTTTAATCATAACATAATCCTATCTTTTCTTATAGTAATGTCTCTATTTTGTTAATCAAAACACTAATCCTATGTTTTCTTTTTAGAATGGCTAATATATTTTAATCAAAACCTTAATCCTATGTTTTCTATTTTGCAAACAAAACCAGAATCCTATATTTTCTTTTCTACTGACTCCATTTTATAACTTTTGAATCAAAACCCTAGCCTTTATTTTGTTTTCCGAATGTCTCCTAGTTTTCAATAAAACCCATAATCCTTTCTTTTCTTTTCAGAATGTCTGCTATTTTTGAATTAATGAGTGCATTTTATATCGTATTGTTTATATCCTCGATTCACTATTTTATTCATTGTCCAGTATATCTTTGTGTATAGTCGGTGCTATTCTGGGTATAGTTGCTCCTTGTGCGGGACTTTGGGGCTCGAAGCAATTTGGAGTGAAATAGGGGATGGAACGTGCAAAGTAGAAAAAATGTGCTAAGTACTCAAGCTGAACACGGGAAGAGCACGATTGTGCTCTATCCCACTGATTATTTCAGCCTAGAGGACAAACTAGTGAAAACTCAATCATGCGGTGTTCTCAAGCCAAACATGGGTTCAACACGCCCATGTCCCTCGTCTTGATTATCCCAGGCTGAAGACAATTTCTTCTCGTCAGGGGAAGCACGCTCATGCTACCCTTAGCACGGTCCTGCGCAAGAATAGCATGAGAGATGCACGACTGTGCTTCTCCCCCTGATTTTCTAAGCCATTGACTTAGCCATTTCACTCAGAAATCTCGAAGAGAAACATGGCCTAAGAACGACCGTGGTTAGACCCTTTCGTGCCTGAAATTAGCCTTTTTAACTCCATCTTTTAAGATTTCACTCTCCACCGGGAGGCCGTTGATGAGAGCAAAGATGAAGCTTCACCACACCATCTAATGAGACCAAGGATGAGTTCAAGGCACAAGAGAAGTGGGGCTAGCATACGGAGCTTAACTAGGAAGAATATTTTCAGAAGAAGGGAGTCATGTCTTCTTTGTTTAGATCTTTGATTGTTTCTTCCATGTTGTACCCATTTATGAGGGACTAACCATCCACGGTGCCCCAGGATGTTGAACTATGATATTTTGTATGCTTTAAACACTTGTTTTTAATGATCTACAGAGTTCTTCCGGTTTTTGTTTTTAATCCTGTGTTTGCATAACTTGATGTGTTTAATTTGTATAGTTGCTTAGGTAAAACTTGGTGTACGGATTACCATAGTTGTAGTTGCCATGTGTGATTGCAAAACTCGATGTGTATGAAACCCATAATTACCTTCGCAAAACTTAGTGTTTTTGAAAACTATAGATGCACCATTGCTTTTGAGCACACACTAGAACTGTAGAATGTACTTAGTAGGCATTAAGGGTAGGTCAGCATACAATAAATCATAGGAATCATCCTAGGGAATTGCTCTCTTGTTGTTTAAACACTCGATCCTAATCTACCTGATAATTCTACCTGTTCTTTCCTTTTCTTGTTTTAATTTCTTTCATTAAACCGATCTCAGTTTGTATTTAACTAGAGATTAGAAGAAAGATCAAAGCTTTTAGTCCAGTACCTGTGGTTTGACAACCCTACCCCTCATGGGGTACCACTTTATTACATGTGTGAGACTCATACACTTGCACAGAACACATCATGAATACAGACATAAATCCTATGTTTCTTTTCGGAATATGTCCTATTTTTTTAGTTTTGAACCAAAACCCTATTCCTTTGTCTTCTTTTCGAAGTATCTCATTTTCTTGAATCAAACACCTAGTCCTATGTCTTTTTGGGAAATATAAGATTAGGGTTTTGATTCAAAACAATATTTTCGTAGGAGACATTACTATAAGAAAATATAGGATTTGTGTTTTGAATCAACAACCTAATCATATGATTTCTTATAGCAATGTCTTCTATTTTTCAATCAAAACCCTAATCCTATTTTTCTTTAAGAAATGGCTACTATATTTGAATCAAAACCCTAATCCTATGTTTTCTTTTTGCAATGCATACTATATTTGAATCAAAACCCTATATTTTAGTTTTGAATCAAAACCTTAATCTTATGTTATCTCTTCATAGTGCCTCATATTTTTAAATCGAAACCTAATCATATGTTTACTTATAGTAATGTCTCCTATTATTGATCAAAACCCTAATCCTATGTTTTCTTTTCCGAATATGTCCTATTTATAAATTTTGAATCAAAATACTAATCATTTGTTTTCTTTTAGGAATATCTTCTATTTTTGAATAAAACCCCAAATTCTATTTTTTTTTTCGTAATGTCTCCTTTTTTGCACACAAAAGCCAAATCCTATGTTTTCTTTTCGGAATGTCTCTTATTTTTCAATTAAAAAAATAATCCTTTCTTTTCTTTTCGGAATGTCTGCTATTTAGTAATCAAAATCTTAATCATATGTTTGCTTTTCAGAACGTGTCATATTTTTCAAGTTTGAATCGAAGCCCTAATGCTTTGTTTTCTTGTAGGAATGTATCCTCCTATTTTTCAATCAAAACAACAATCTATGTTTTTTTCAGAATACCTACTATATTTAAATTAAAACCCTAATCCTATGTTTTCATTTTGTAATGTCTCCTATCTTTCAATTAAAATCCTAATCCGATGTATTTTTTTTTAGAATGTGTCCTATTTTCCAGTTTTAAATCAAAATTCTAATCATTTGTTTCCTTTTTCGGAATGTCTGGCATTTTTGGATAAAAACCTAATCATTTCTTTTCATTTTGTAATATCTATTATTTTTAAATCAAAACCCTAGTCCCATGTTTTCTTATAGTAATGTCTCCTATTTTATACAAATAGGAGACATTATTATAAGAAAACATACGATTCGGGTTTTGTTTGCAAAAGAAAATATAGGATTTAGTAATGTGTCATATTTTTCAATCAAAACTCTAATCGTATATTTTCTTTTTGGAATGCCTGCTATTTTTTAATCAAAACACTAATCTTATGTATTCTTTTGGAAATGTCTACTACTTTTGAATCAAAACTCTAATCAGATATTTTCTTATAGTAATGTCCAATTTTTCATTCAAAGCCCTAATCCTATGTTTTTTTTATACTAATATCTCCTATTTTTTAATCAAAACACTAATCCTATATTTTCATTTTGAAATGTATCATATTTTTAATTAAAAACCATAATTGTATGTTTTCTTTTTGGAATGCCTACTTTTTTTAATCAAACCCCTAATCATATGTTTTTCTTATAGTAATGCCATCTATTTTACAATCATAGCCCTAATCCTATGTTTTCTTTTTGGAATGCCTACTATACTTGAATCAAACCCGTAATCCTATGTTTTCTTTTTCGAATGTCTCCTATTTTTTCTTAAAAACCCTAATCCTTTTTTTCATTTAGGAATATCTCTTAATGTTACAATTGAAAAATAGGAGACATTAACATAAGAAAACATATGATCAGGATTTTGATTCAAATATAGTAGCCATTCTAGAAAAAAGGAACATAGGATTAAGGTTTTGATTAAAACTAGAAAAATATTGTACATCTCCTACCTTTTTTATTAGTGTTTTAATCGGAATGATTTCTTAATGTCTCGTATTTATGAGTAATGTTATGTGTTTTTAGGAATGTCTACTATTTTTAAATGAAAATCCTGATCCTAATAGGAGCCATTCATATTTTTTGAATTATAATTCTAATCTGCTAATAATTAATCAAAACACTAATCCTATGTTTTATTTTTGGAAAGTCTTCTATCTTTTGTAATATTTGCTATTTTTTAATCGAAAAGATAATCCTATGTTTTATTTTTCTAATGTCTCATATTTTTTAAACAAAACCATAATCTTGTGCTTTTTTTTCATAATGGACCCTATTTTTGAATCAAAATCCTAATCCTATGCTTCAATTTTGTAATGTCTGTTAATTTTTAATCAAAACACTAATCGTTTGTTTTATTTTTGGAATGTATACAATTTTTGAATCAAAACCTAAATCTTATGTTTTCTTATAGTAATGTATCCTATTTCTTAGTTTTGAATTATAACCATAATCCTATGTTTCCTTTTCGGAATGCCTACTTTATTTGAATCAAAACTTGATCCTATGTTTTTTATTTTTGGAATGCCTACTATCTTCTAATCAAAGTCTGAATCATATGTTAACCATTCTTAATGTCTCCTGTTTATCAGTTTTGATTGGAAACCCTAACCTATATTTTCGTTTCTTAATGTCTCCTATTTTTCAATAAAAAAACTAATCCTTTCTTTTCTTTTTGGAATATGTCCTATTTTTGAATTTGGAATGAAAACCTTAATCATTTGTTTTTCTTTTCAGAATATCTCATATTTTTGAATCAAAACCTTAATCCATTGCTTTTTTTTTGGAATCCCTGCTAATTACTAATGAAAAGCCTAATCATATGTTTTTTTTTAGTGATGCCACAAATTTTTGAATAAAATCTAAATCCTATGTTTTTCTTTTCAGAATGCCTTCTATTTTTGAATCAAAATTCTAATACTATGTTTTCTTTCTGGGATATATGCTATTTTTTAATCAAAACAATAATCGTATGGTTTCTTTTCGTAATGTCTCATGTTTTTTAATCAAACCCCTAATCCTAAGTTTTTTTTAGAATGCCTCTAACTTTTTAATCAAAACCATAATCCTATGTTTTCTTTTTGGAATGTCTGCTATTTTGGACTCAGAAAAATAATCCTATATTTTCTTTTCGTAATGTCTCATATTTTTAAACAAAACCCTAATCCTGTGTTTTCTTTCTGGAATATCAACTATTTTTTAATAAAAATTCAAATCCTATGTTTTCTTTGGAAAATGCCCCCTATTTTTTTGCTTTTAATCAAAACACTAATCCTATCTTTTCTTATAGTAATGTCTCTTATTTTTCAATTAAAACCTAATCCTATGTTTTCTTCTCAAAATGTCTCATATTTTTCAATCAAAACAATAACCATATGTTTTCTTTTCGGAATGTCAACTAATTTTGAATCAAGATCATAATTTTATGTTTTCTTATAGTAATGTCTCATATTTTTCAATCAAACTCTAATATGATGTTTTCGTTTTAGAATGCCTTAGATATTTGAATCAAAACTCTAATTATATGTCTTCTTGTCGGAACGCATCCTAAGTTTCAATCAAAACCGCAATCCCATTTTTTTCTTTTTTTAAATGTAACTTATTTATTAGTTTCGAATCAAAGCCCTAACCTATGTTTTCTTTACGAAATGTCACCTATTCTTTAATGAAAAAGGTAATCCTTTCTTTTCTTTTTGGAATGTCTGTTATTTTTGTATCAAAACACTAATACTATGTTTTCTTTTTATAACGTATCCTATTTTCAGTTTTAAATCAAAACCCTAATCCTTTGTTTTCTCTTCAAAATGTCTCATTTTTTAATTTAAAACACTAATTTTATCTTTTGTTTTTTGTATCTCTGCTATTTGTTAATCAAAATTCTAATCCTATATTTTCTATTCATAATGCCTCCTATTTTTAAATAAATATTTTAATCCTATGTTTTCTTTTCCCAATGCCACATATTTTTGAATCAAAATTCTAATCTTATATTTTCATTAAGGAATGTCTCCTATATTTCAATTAAAATTCTAATCCTATGTTTTCTTTTTTAAATATCTCCTATTTTCTCAATTAAAACACTAATCTTGTGTTTTCCTTTTAAGATGTCTACTATTTCTTAATCAAACCTCTCATCCTATGTTTCCTTATAGTAATGTCTCCTATTTTTAAATCAAAACCCTAATGCTATATTGTATTTTTGCAATGACTCCTATTTTTGAATTAAAAATCTAATCTTGTCTTTTATTTTCTGAATCTCTACTATTTTTTAATCAAAATTCTAATCCCATGTTTTCTTTTGTAAATGTCTGCTATTTTTGAATCAAAACTCTAATACTATGTATTCTTTTGGTAATGTCCCTTATTTTTTACTTTTTAAACAAACCCCTAGTCCTATTTTTTATATAGTAATCTCAAATATTTTTGAATCATAACTCTAATACTATGTATTCTTTTGGAAATGTCCCTTATTTTTTGTTTTTTAAACAAACCCCTAGTACTATCTTTTATATAGTAATCTCAAATATTTTTTAATCAAAACCATACTTCTATGTTTTCTTTTCATAATGTATACTATTTTTAAATCAAAACCGTAATCCAATGTTTTATTATAGTAATATCTAATATTTTTCAATCAAAACCCTAAACCTATGTTTTCTTTTTCGGAATTGATTTTTATATTTCAATCAAAATCCTAATCCTATGTTTTCTTTTCAGAATGTCTCCGATCTTTTAATCAAAACCCGAATAGTATATTTGCTTTTCTTAATGTCTCCTATTTATCAATTTTGAATCAAAACCCTAACCTATGTTTTTCGTTTTGGAATGTTTCTTATTTCTCAATAAAAAATCTAATCCTTTAGTTCTTTTTAGAATGTATGCTATTTTTAATCAAAATCCTAATCCTATGGTTTATTTTCGGAATATGTCCAATTTTTCAGTTTTGAATCAAAACCCTAATCCTTTGTTTTCTCTTCGTAATGTCTCATTTTTTTTTATCCAAACACTAATCCTATCTTTGTTTTGGGAATCTCCGCTAATTTTTAATCAAAACATTAATTCGAGGTATTCTTTTCAGAATGTCTCATATTTTTCAATTAAAATGTTAATCCTATGATTTCTTTTCGTAATGCCTCTTATTTTTCAATCAAAACCCTAATAATATGTTTTCTTTTCGGAATGTCTATTATTTTTTAGTCAAAACCTAATATGATATTTTTCTTGTAATATGGTCTACTATTTTTTTGTCAAAATGGAAATCCTAAGTTTTTCTTTTGGTACTTCCTCCTATTTATTAATCAAAACCCTAATATTATGCTTTCTTTCGGAAATGTCTCCTTTTTTTTAATCAAAACAACAATCATATGTTTTCTTTTCTGGATGTCTTCTATTGTTCAATCAAAATACTAATCGTTTGTTTTTTTTTCTAATGTCTACTATTTTGGAATCAAAACTCTAATCCTACGTTTTATTATAGTAATGTCTCCTATTTTTCAATCAAACCCCTAATCCTATGATTTCTTTTCAAAATGCCTACTATTTTTCAATCAAAATGTTAATCCTATATTTTCTATTCACAATGCCTAATATATTTAAATTAAAAACCCTAATCTTATGTTCTATTTTCGGTCCTAGTTTGCAAACAAAACCAGAATCCTATGTTTTTCTTTTCTTAATGTCTCCTATTTTTGAGTTTTTAAGCAAAACCATAAACTATGTTTTATTTTTTAAATGTCTCCTTTTTTTAAATAAAAAACATAATCCTCTTTATTGTTTTTAGAATGTATGCTATTTTTGAAACAAAACCCTAATCCTATGTTTTTTTTTCGGAATGTGTCCTATTTTTCAGATTTTGAATTAGAACTCTAATCCCTTGTTTTCTTTTCTGAATATCTCATTTTTTTTCTTGAAACAAAGCCATAATTCTATCTTTTTTTTGGGAATGTCTACTATTTTTTAATCGAAACCCTAATCGTATATTATTTTTTTTTCGGAATGTCTCATATTTTTTAATAAAAACTCTAATTATATGTTTTCTTTTCAGAATGTCTCATATTTTTGTATTAAAACCCTAATCCATTGTTTTCATTTCACAATGCCTTCTATTTTTCAATCAAAACACTATTTTTATGTTTTATTTTTGGAATGCCTCCTATCTATCGGTTTTCAATCGAAATCCTAATCCTATGTTATATTTTCTAAATGTCTTCTATTTTCATTCAAGATCCTACTCCTATATTTTCTTATAGGAATGAGTTGTATTTTTCAGTTTTGAATTAAAACACAAATCCTTTGTTTTCTATTCGGAATATCTTATTTGTTTGAATCAAAACAAAAATACTATCTTTTGTTTTGAAAATCTCTGCTAATTTTTAATCAAAACACTAATCGTATGTTTTATTTTCCTAATGGCTCCTATTTTTGAAAAAAAAATATTAGGATTTCGATTGAAATATACGAAACATTCTAAAAAGAAAACATAGATTAGGTTTTTGAATAAAAAAGTAGCAGTCTTTACGAAAAGAAACACAATATTAGGAATTCCAAAAAAAAAAAAAGGATTAGGGTTTTGATTTAAAATATAAGACATTAAGAAAAAAAAAACATAAGATTTGGTTTTTGTATGCAAAATAGGAGACATTCCGAAAAAAAACATAGGATTAGGATTTGATTAATATTAAGTGGGCATTCTGAAAAGAAAAACGTAGGAATAGGGTTTTGATTCAATAATAGAAAACATTACTATAAGAAAAACATCGAATTAGGGTTTTGATTAAAATCCGAAAAATAGGGGACATTTTCAAAACAAAACATAGGATTAGGGTTTTGATTAAAAAATATGAGTCATTCAAAAAAGAAAACATACGATTAGCGTTTTGATTGAAAAATATGAGACATTCCAAAAAAAGATATAGGATTAAGGTATTTTATTCAAAACTGAAAAATAGAAGACATTAAGAAAAAAAAAACATATGATTAGTGTTTTAATTGAAAATAGGAAAAATTACTATTGGAAAATATAGGATTAGGGTTTCGATTAAAAAATAATACCCACTACAAAAAAGAAAAATAGGATTATTGTTTTGATTAAGAAATATGAGACATTACAATATGATTACATTGGATTATTGTTTTGATTCAATAGTAGTAGACATTCCTAAAAGAAAACATAAGATTAGGGTTTTGATTAAAAAATTAGAGACATTATAAAAAAATACTTAGGATTATGATTTTGATTAAAAAATGTGACACATTACAACAATGAAACATATGATTAGTGTTTTGATTGAAAAATATGAGACATTTCGAAGATAAAACATAGGTTTAGGTTTTTGATTGACAAATAGGATACATTACTATAAGAAAACATAGGATTAGGGTTTTGATTAAAACCCTAAAAATAGTAGATATTAAAAAAAAACTCAAGATAATGGTTTTAAGTGAAAAATAGTAGACATTCGCAAAAGATAACATATGATTATTTAAAAACATCTCCTATTTATCATTTTTTATTTAAAAACCAAATCCTTTCTTTTGTTTTCATAATGTATACTATTTTTTAGTCAAAACAATAATCCTTTGTTTTCCTTTGGTGTCGCATATTATTCAATTAAAACAATAATCCTATATTTTCTTTTGGGAATGTCTTCTATTTTTCAATCAAAAACCTAATCCTTTATTTTTCTTTCGGAATGTAAACTATTTTTTAATCAAAACCTAATTATATGTTTTCTTATAGTAATATGACCTATTTTTTAGTTTTCAATAAAATCCCTAACTGTATCTTTTCTTTTCATAATGCTAATTATATTTGAATCAAAACAATAATCTTATGTTTTTTCTTTTTGGAATGTCTGCAATCTTTCAATCCAAACTCGAATCCTATGTTTTCTTTTTTTAATGTCTCGTATATATAAGTTTTGAATCAAAGCGCTAACCTATATTTTCTTTTCGTAATGTGTCCTATCTTTCAATAAAAAACATAATCATTTCTTTTCTTTTCAGAATGCATTCCGTTTTTTAATGAAAAACCTAATCCAATGTTTTGTTTTTGTAATGTGCTATTTTTCAGTTTTGAATCAAAATCTTAATACTTTGTTTTCTTTTTGGAATGTTTCATTTGTTAGAATCAAAACCCTAATCCTTTTTTCTAGGGAATCTCAGCCAATTTTTAATCAAAGCACTAATCCAAAATTTTTTCTTTTCGTAATGCCTCCTATTTTTGGATAAAGTTCCTAATCCTATGTATTCTTTTTAGAATACCTTCTATTTTTGTAACTAAACCTTAATCTTATGTTTTCTTTTTCAAATGTCTGCTACTTTTGAATCAAAACAATAATCAAACCCCTAATCTTATGTTATTTTAATGTATGCTATTTTTTTAATCAAAACAATAATCAAAACAATAATGTCTGCTCCCTTTTTTAAATCAACATATTAATACTATGTTTTCTTTTGGGATGTTTGCTACTTTTGAATAAAAACCCTAATCCTATGTTTCCTTTTTAGAATGTCTATTATTTTTAGGTTTTTAATCGAAACCTTAATTCTATGTTTTCTAATAGTAATGCTTCCTATTTTTCAATCAAAACGCTAATCTTATTTTTCTTTTTGGAATACCAACAATATTTAAATAAAAACAATAATCCTATATTTTCTATTTGGCATGTCACCAATTTTGCAAACAAAACCCGATTCCGATGTTTACTTTTCTTAATGTCTCATATTTTTTAATCAAAACCCTAATCCTAAGTTCTCTTTTTGGAATGCCACCTATTTTTTAATCAAAACTCTTTTCTTATGTTTCCTTTTGGGAATGTTTGCTATTTTTGGTTCAAAATCCTAATCATATAATTTATTTGAGGAATGTCTTATATTTTTTAGTCAAACCCCAAATATTGTGTTTCATTTTCAGAATACCTACTATAATTTCTTTGGCTCAACCTATACTTTCTTATCGGAATGTCACCTACTTTACAAACAAAACCCGAATCCTATGTTTTTTTTCACCAAACATCTCTTATTTATTAGTTTTAAAACAAAAAAGTGAACCATGTTATTTTTTGGAATGTCTAATATTTTTCAATCAAAAACCAAATCCTTTCTTTTTTTTTTTTTAGAATGACCGCTATTTCTGAATCACAAACCTAATCTTATATTTTATTTTTAGAATGTGCCCTATTTTTAAAGTTTTAGAATGCCTTACAACTTTCAATCAAAACCCTAATCCTATGTATTCTTTTCGGAATAGCTCCTATTTTTGAATCAAAACCTTAATCCTATGTTTTCTTTTGGAAATGTACTATATTTATCGGTTTTTATCAAAACCCTAATTCTATGTTTTCTTATAGTAATGTCTCATATTTTTCTATTAAGATTGTAATCCTATGTTTTCTTTTCAGAATGTCTCCTATTTTGCATAAAAAACCTGAAACCTATGTTTTTTTTTTTAAAGCCCGATATTTTTTTAATCAAAACCCCAATCCTAGGTTTTCGTTGGAATGCCTCATATTTTTTAACTAAAACACTAATCTTATATTTTCTTTGGAGAATGCTTGCTATTTTTTTATTTAACACCCTAATCCTTTGCTTTATATTTTGAATGTCTCATATTTTTCAATTGAAAACCTAATCCGATGTTTTCTTTAAGAAATGCCTACTATATATTAATGAAAACCCTAATCCTATGTTTCATAATGGCTCATATTGTTTAAACAAAATCCTTTATTTTATGTTTTCTTTTGGGAATGTTTGCTATTTTTTAATCAAAACAATAATCGCATATTTTCTTTTCGTAATGTCTCATATTTTTAATTAAAACCATAATCCTATGTTATTTTATGGAATTACTCCTATTTTACAATAAAAACCCTAATCCTGCGTTTTCTTTTGGAAGTAACTCATATATTTGAAACAAAGTCCTAATCATATATTTTCTTTTGGGAATGTCGGCTATTTTTGAAGCAAAGCCCTAAACCTATGTTTTGTTTTGGAAATGTCAACTATTTTTTGATTTTTAATAAAAACCGTATTCCTATGTTTCTTATAGTAATGTCTTCTATTTTTTTGTCAAAACTCTAATCCTACGCTTTCTTTTCGGAATGTCGCATATTTTTCAATCAGGAACCTAATCGTATGTTTTCTTTTCAGAATGTCTTTATTTTTGAATTAAAACCCAAATCCTATATTTTCCTTTCAAAATGTCTCATATTTTTCGATCAAAACCATAATTCTCTGTTTTTTTTCCGAATGTCTACTATTTCTTTAATCAAAATCCAAACCTTATGTTTTCTTATAATAATGTCTTCTATTTTTTATTCAAAATCCCAACCCTATGTTTCTTATAGTATTGTCTCCTATTTTTCATTTAAAAACACAATCTTATGTTTTCTTGTAGGAATGTCTCCTATTTTTAAATTGAAAACAAAATACTTTATTTTCTTTTCAGAATGTCTGTAATTTTTTAATTAAAAACTTAATCCTATGTTTTCTTTTCAGAATTTTTCAATTTTTTTGAATCAAAACTCTAAAACCTACCTTATTTTTTGTGAATCATCGAAAGGGGGTGCTCCTAATGATGCTACGGGCGGTTGTCTGAAGTGCAATGACAGGCTCAGATAAGATAAGATTGTGTGTGCCTGGCCCTTTGAGTGTCCATATTTTGGCCGAGTTCCCCGTAGCGTAGGCTCCTATGTTAGGCAGCCATAATATTTTTTTATCTTCTACCGCTGCCAGAAATCCAAGGTTCCACACAAGCTCCGGTTCTGTGGCGTGGTAGTAGGACCGCTAGGAGATTGGATCCGGATGTAGGTAGTGTGAAATCTGCGGGGGTCATGCAAATACATAGGCCCCTTCCCTTCTACCGAGTAGTTTAGAAGGCACTTTCCGTTCTACGGCCCCTCGGAGCGAAGGGTTAGGTAGGTAGTACGGGCCCTCTGACTCTGGCTATGTTTTCTTTTCGTAATTCATCCTATTTTTGAATAAAAATCGTAATCCTAAGTTTCGTTTTCAAAATGGACCCTATTTTTGAATCAAAAACTAATCTTATGTTTTATTTTGGTAATGCTACTATTTTTGAATAAAAAGAATAATCGTATGTTTTTTTTCATAATCTGACATATTTTTTAGTCAAAACCTAAATCCTAAATTTTTTTTGAATGCCACATATTTTTTAATCAAAATCCTAATGCTATGTTTTCTTTTGTGGATGTCTTTTATTTTTGAATCAAAACAATAATATTCTACTTTCTTTTGAAAATGTCCCCTATTTTTTGTTTAGAATCAAAACACTAATCCTATGTTTCCTTATAGTAATGTCCCATATTTTTCAATCAAAACCTTAAACCTATGTGTGTTTTTTCAAAATGTCTTATAATTTTCAGTCAAAACTCTAATCGTAGGTTTTCATTTTGGAATGTCTCCTATTTTTAATCAAAACCATAATCCTCTCTTTTCTTTTCAGAATGTCTACTATTTTTTAATCAAAACCATAATCTTATTGTTTCGTTTTGGAACGCCTACTATATTTCAATCAAAACCCTAATCCTATGTTTTCTTTTTGAAATGTTTGTTATTTTTTAATCAAAATCCTAATCCTATGATTTTTTTTTCGGAATGCGTCGTATTTTTCAATTTTAAATCAAAACCATAATCCTTTGTTTTCTCTTCGAAAAATCTCATTTTTTTTAATCAAAACAATAATATTATATTTTTTTTAGAAATGCCCCTTATTTCTTGCTTTTTATCAAAACCCTAATCCTGTGTTTTATTTTTGAAATGTCTCATATTTTTGAAAAAAAGAGACATTCACAAAAGAAAACATTTCTAATCCAATCTTTCAATCAAAACCCGAATCCCATGTTTTGTTTTCGAAATGTTCACTATTTTTAGGTTTTTAATCAAAACACAAATCCTATATTTTCTTTTCGAAATGTCTCATATTTTTCAATTAAAACCCTCATCCTATTTTTTTTCTCAAAATGTCTACTATTTTTTGAATCAAAACCCGAATCATATGTTTTCGTATAATAATGTCTCCTATTTTTCAATCAAAACCCTAGTCCGATATTTTATTTTTGAAATGTCTCATATTTTTCAGTCAAAATCTTAATCCTATGCTTTCTTTTTTTGAATGCCTACTATTTCTTAATCAAAACCATAATCCTATGTTTTCTTATATCAATGTCTACTATTTTTAAATCAAAACCCTAATACTATATTTTATTTTCAAAATGTCAACTATTTTTTTATTCAAAGCCCTACTCCCATGTTTTATTTTCATAATATCTCATTTTTTCAATAAAAACCCTAATCCTAAGTTTTATTTTTGAAATGCCTAATGTTATTTTATTCAAATCCATAATCCTATGTTTTCTTTTCACAATGTGTCTTATTTTTCATTTTTGAGTCAAACCCCAAATCCTTTGTTTTCTTTTTTGAATGCCTCATTTTTTTTTTTAAATCAAAACAGTAATACTATGTTTTCTTTTGGAAATATCACCTATTTTTGGAATTTAAATCAAACCCTAATCCAATGTTTTTTTTCCGAAATGTCTCATATTTTTGAAAAAAAAAAAAGACATTTCCTAAATAAAACATCACTAATCCTTTCTTTCAATCAAAACCTGAACCCTATGTTTTCTTTCGGAAATGTCCCCTATTTTTATTTTCAGAATGTCTCATATTTTTCAATGAAACCCCTAATACTATGTTTTCTTTAAGGAATGTCTACTATTCTTTAATCAAAACCCTAATCCTATGTTTTGTTATAATAATATTCTATTTTTCAACAAAAACCTATTCTAATGTTTTATTTTTAGAATGTCTCCTATCTTTCAAACAAAACCCAAAATATAATCTTTTCTTATATCTCCTATTTATCAGTTTTGAATTAAAAAACTAACCTATGTTTTATTTTCAGAATGTCTCCTATTTTTGAGTCAAAAACCTAATCTTTTCTTTTCTTTTTGGAATGTTTGCAACTTTTGAATCAAAAAAATAATCCTATGTTTTCTTTTCAGATGTGTCCTATTTTCGAGTTTTGTATCAAAAACCTAGTCCTTTGTTTTGTTTTCGGAACATCTCATTTTTGTATCAAAACACTAATCTATCTTTTGTTTTGAGAATCTCTGCAAATTTTTTATCAAAACCCTAATCATATGTTTTTTTTTTTGTAATGCCTCCTATTTTTGAAAAAAAATTCTAATCCTATGTTTTCTTTAAGGAATGTCTACTATCTTCCAATCAAAACCCAAATCCTTTGTTTTCTTTTTTCATAATGTCTCATATTTTTTGAATCAAAACACTAATCCTATATTTTTTCGGAATGACTCGTATCTTGAATCAAATCATTAATCTTATGTTTTTTTTCTTGTTAATGATTGTAATTTATAAATCAAAACTCTCGTCCCATGTTTTCTTTTCAGAATGTCTACTACTTTGGAATCAAAATCATAATCCTATGTTTTTCTTATAATAATGTGTCCCATTTTTATTTTTGAATCAAAATCCTAATCTTGTGTTTTCTTTTCGTAATGCCTACTATATCTGTAACAAAACAATAACCCTATTTTTTTCTTTTCATAATACCTATTATATTTGAAGCAAAACACCAATCCTATGTTTTCTTTTCAGAATATCTCCAATCTTTCAATCAAAACACGAATCATATTGTTTCTTTTCTTAGTGTCTCCTATTTATTATTTTCAAATAAGAATCTGAACCTACGGTTTCTTTTCGAAATGTCTCCTATTTTTTAACCAAAAACCTAATCCTTTCTTTTCATTTTGGAATGTCTACTATTTTTGTATCAAAACCCCTTTTTTTAAGTTTTGAATTTAAACACAAATCCTTTGTTTTCTTTTCGGAATGTCTCACTTGTTTAAATCAAAACCATAATCTTATCTTTTGTTTTGGAAATCTCTGCTAATTTTTAATCAAAAGCCTAATATGATATTTTCTTTTCATAATGCCTCCTATGTTTGAATAAAAGTCATAATCCTAGGTTTTCTTCAAGGAATAGCTCCTATTTTTAAATCAAAAACCTAACCTTATGTTTTATTTTGGGAATGTCTACTACTTTTTAATCAAAATAATAATCATATGTTTCCATTTTGTAACGGCTCATATTTTTTAATCAAAACATTAACCCTAAGTGTTTTTTTGCAATGCCTCATATTTTTTAATTAAAACACTATTCATATGTTATTTTTTGGACTGTCTGCTATTTTTGTATAAAACAATAATCCTACATTTTCATTTCGTAATGTCACATATTTTTCAATCAAAACCATAATCCTTTGCTTTCTTTTTGGAGTGGCTCCGATTTTTTTAATGAAAACCCTAACCCATTGTCTACTATTTTTGGGTTTTTAATCAAAATCCTAATCATATGTGTTTTTTTCGAAATGTCTCATATTTTTCAATCAAAACCCTAATCATATGTCTTCTTTTCGTAATTTCTCATATTTTGTTAATAAAAAATATAATCCTAAGCTTTTTTTGTAATGCCTTCTATTTTTTAAAAACACATTAATCTTGTGTTTTCTTTTGACAATGTCTGTATTTTTTAATCAAAACAATAATCCTGTGTTTTTTCTTTTCATAATGTCTCAAACTTTTCAATCAAAACCCTAATAATATGTTTTTCTTTTGGAGTGGCTATTATTTTATAATCAAAACGCTAATTCTATGTTTTCTTATAGTAATGTCTCCTATTTTAAATCAAAACGCTAATCCAATGTTTTCTTTTCTTAATGTCTCTAATTTTTTAGTGTTCAATCAAACCCTAATCCTATGTTTTCTTTTCAAAATGGCTACTTTATTTGAATTAAAACCCTAATCCTATGTTTCCTTTCCTAAATGTCGGCTATTTTTCAATCAAAAGACTAATCCTATGTTTTCTTTTCTGAATACCTACTATATTTGAATCAAAACCATAATATGATGTTTTCTTTGTGGAATGTCTCAAATTTTTCATTCAATACACTAATCCTCTATTTTATTTTTGGAATACCTCCTATTTTCAATCAAAACCCTTATTCCAAGTGTTCATTTTGGAATTTCTACAACTTCTTAATAAAGTCCCAAATCCTATGTTTCTTATAGTAATGCTTCATATTAGTCAATCAAAACTCTAACCTTATATTTTTTTTCGGAATGCCTACTATATCTGAATCAAAAACGTAATTCTATATTTTCTTCTCGGAATGTATACTATTTTTGAATCAACACCCTAATCCTATATTGCTTATAGTAATGTCTTCTATTTTTCATTTCAACCCTAATCCTATTTATTCTTTTATAAAAATGTCTCCTATTTTTCAATCAAAACCCTAATCCTATGTTTTCTTTTCAGAATGCCTCCTATTTTTCAATCAAAACAGTAATTCTATGTTTTCTTTTTTGAATGCCTCCAATTTTTGAATAAAAACCATGATCTTAAGTTTTCTTATGGAAATGCCAACTATTTTTCAGTTTTTAATCAAAACCCTAATACCATGTTTGATTATTGTAATGTCTCTTATGTTTCAATCAAAAGCGTAATTCTATGTTTTCTTTTCGAAATGTCTCATATTTTTTCTTTCAAACCATTAAGCCTATGTTTTCTTTTCGGAATGTCTACTATTTTTTAATCAACATCCAAATCCAATTTTTTCTTATAAAGATGTCTCCTATTTTCAATCAAACAATAATTCTATGTTTTCTTTCACCAATGTGTCCTATTTCTTTTATTAAAAACTCTAATCATATGTTTTCTTTTCGGAATGCCTAATATATTTGAATCAAAACCCTAATCGTATGTTTTTTTTTTCAAAATGTCTCCTATTTTTCAATTAAAACCTTAATTCCTAATTTTGCATGAAAGCTGTAATGCTATGGTTTCTTTTCTAATTGTCTCTGATTTTCCAAATTTGAATGAAAACCCTTATCGTATGTTTTTTTTAGAATGTCTTATATTTTTCAATCGAAACACTGATAATATGCTTTACTTTCGAAATGTCTCCTACTTTTTGGTTTTGAATTAAATCCCTAATCCTATATATTATTTTTTTAATGTATCCTATTATGAATAGAAATCCTAATCATTATTCTATGATTTCTTTTCATAATGTTTCCTATTTTTTAATAAAAACACTAACCCTTAGTTTTTTTTTCAGAATGTCTCATATTTTTCAATTAAAACCGTAATCCTATATTTTCTATAGGGAACGTGTGCTATTTTTTAATCAAAACTCTAATTTTGTGTACTCTTTTCGGAATGTCTCATATTTTGTGGTCTAAAACATAATCCTATGTTCACTTTTGATAATGGCTCCTATTTTTTAATCGAAACCCGAATCCTAATTTTTTCTTTTCGGAATGTGCCCTACTTTTCAGTTTTGAATCAAACACTGATAATTTGTTTTCTTTTTTTTGGAATGTCTCATTTTTTATAATAAAAAATCTAATTCTATCTTTTGTTTTGGGAATCTTGGGCTATATTTTTTTTTTGTAATGAGTCATATTTTTTGATAAAAATCCTAATCCTACGTATTCTTTTCAAAATATCTACTATTTTTATTCAAAACCCTAAAGAAAACATAGTAGGCATTTTGGAAGAAAAAACATAGGATTGGGATTTTTATTCAAAAATAGGAGGCATTAAGTAAAGAAAATAGAAGATTTGGGTTTTGATTAAAAACTAGCAGAGATTCTCAAAACAAAAAAAGAATTAGGCTTTTGATTAAAAAAAATGAGATATTACTAAAGGAAAAGAAAGTATTAAGGTTTTATTTTATAATATAGTAGACATTGTGAAAAGAAAAGATAGGATCAAGGTTTTGATTCAAAAATAGGAGACATTCCGAAAGAAAAACAAAGGACTAAGGTTTTGATTAAAAAAATAGGACACATTCTGAAAAAAAAAGCATAGGATTAGGGTTTTGTTTCAAAAATAGCAGGCATTTCGCAAAGAAAAGAAAGGATTAGGTTTCTCATTGAAAAATAAGCACATTTCCAAATGAAAGCATAGGATTTGGATAGGAGGCATTACTATTTTTCCAATCAATATAGGAGACATTAATATAAGAAAACATAGAATTAGGGTTTTGATGAAAAATAGAGATATAAGTGTTATTACCAAAAGATAACATAGGATTAGGATTTTGATTCAAAAAGAACAAATATTCCCAAAAAACCTAGAATTAAGGTTTTTATTAAAAAATAAGAGTCACTCTGAAAAGAAAACATAAGATTAGACTTTTGATTGGAAAATATGTAACATTACGAAAAGAAAACAAAGGATTATTGTTTTGGTTCAAAAATAGCAGACATTAGCAAAAGAAAACATTATATTAGGTTTTTTATTTAAAAAAAAGGAGGCATTCCGAAAAAAAAACTTAGGACTAGTGTTTTGTTGAAAAAATATGAGACATTACAAAAAGAAAACATGCAATTATTGTTTTGGTTCAAAAATAGCAGACATTCCCCAAAAAAAAAAAACATAAGATTAGGGTTATGCTTCAAAATTGGGAGGCATTTAGTAAAGAAAAGATTGGATTAGGGTTTTTATCAAAAATAGGAGGCATGACGAAAAGAAAATATAGGATTAAGTTTTTAATTAAAAATTATCAGAGATTTCCAAACCGAAAGGTAGGATTAGGGTTTTGATTAAAGAAAAATAAGACATTCATAAAAGAAAATAAAGGATTAGGGTTTTGATTGAAAACTGAAAAATAGGATACATTCTGACAAGAAAACTAAGGACTAAGGTTTTGATTCAAAAAGAGCAGATATTCCAAAAAAGAAAAGAAAGGATTTCTGATTAAAAAATATGAGACATTCTGAAAGAAAACATATGTTTGGGTTTTGATTCAAAATTGATAAATAGGAGACATTAAGAGAAAAAAAAACATAGGATTTGGATTTTGATTGAAAGATAGGAGGCATTCTGAAAAAAAAAATATGATTAATATTTTGATTCAAATACAATAGGCATTCCAAAAGAAAACATAAAATTGGGATTTGGATTTGAAAAATAGGAGGCATTACTATAAGAAAAATATGATTTAGGTTTGATTCAAAAAATGATATACATTCTAAAAATAAAACATTGGATTAAGGGTTTCATTGAAAAATATGAGATATTTCGAAAAGTAAACATAGTATTAGTGTTTTGATTAAAAGATAGGATACATTAGTATAATAAAACAAAAGATATGGGTCTTTTTAAAAAACCAAAAATTAGGGGACATTAACGAAAGAAAACATAAAATTATAGTTTTGACTCAAAAATAACAGACATTCCCAATAGAAAAGATAGGATTAGAGTTTTCATTCAAAAATAGGAGCTATCCCGAAATGAAAACATAGGATTAGGTTTTTAATTAAAAAATATGAGACATTATCAAAAGAAAACATAAGATTATTATTTTGATTCAAAAGTAGCAGACATTTGATGAGTGCATTTTATATCATATTTTCATGCCTTTTACTATATTCTTTCAGTCGTCCTTTGGCATATTTTTGTGTATAATTGGTGCTATTCAAAGTATGATGTTCATTGTGCAGGAATTGTTGGCCTGAATCATTTTATGAGTGAAACTGTGTGTGTGTCATGTGTGTTCAACAACAGAGGAAAAAGAACTAGTTGAGACGGGCAGGACACGGCCGTGTCCGATCTATTTCAAATCCCAGCTTGGAAAGCAAGCCAGCAAAATCCTGACACGGAAGTATCCCAAGTAGAACACGGTTACCACACGCCCGTAGCCATGCCGCTGCAAATCTCAGGAAAATCCTCTTCAAGAGTGACACGGGCACGGTGATAGTTACACGGGCGTGTAACAGTTGGCACAGGGATCGCACACCCATGCTCATGATGCTGCAAATCTCAGGAGTTTCACTCAATGAATCCTCATAAAAGTACACGGTCTGGACACGATCGTGTCAAGACTGTGTCAGGCCCTGAAACTCCCTTTTTAACTCCAGATTTTAGGGTTTCTTTCTCATCTTTGTTCAAAGACTCTTCTCTCCACCAGGAGAACATTGATGAGATTGAAGATCAAGCTTCACCACACCACCTAAGGAGACCAAGGACGAGTCGGAGGCACCATGAGAGGTGGGGTTAGCGCAAGGTCTCGGCAAGGAAGGTCATCCAGTATATAGAAGGGAGTCATGTCTTCCTTTTGTTGTGCTTTCATTATTCTATCCTTGTTGTACCTGCCCATGAGGGACTAACTGGCCATAGTGCCTTGGTGTTTGAGAACTTAGATGAATTCTAATGCTTATACACTTGTTTTTATTTGTTCTACGGAGTTCTAATTGATGCTTGTGTTTAATCTTGTGTTGCATAACTCGATGTGTTTGATTTACAAAGTTGTTAGGGTAAAACTCGGCGCATAGCTTGCTTGTGAGAGACGCACAATTATCTTAGCAAAACTCGGTGTACTTGAGAACTCATAGATGCAACATTGCTTGTGAGTACACACTTGTATCTTTAGAATGTACCTGGTAGACATTTAGGGCAAGATAGCGTGCACTAGTCTTAGGGATCACCCCGGGGCATTACTCTTGTGTTGCCAAAACACTCGATTCTACTCTCATACCTTCTCAACCAATTTATATTTTTTTAATCATTTTGTAATTCAACTCTTTCTTAATTCGTGTTTACTAGATATCAGAAGAGCAATTAGTACTTTGAGTACAGTTCTCCGTGGTTCGACAACCCTACCCCTCAAGGGGTACCACTTTATTACTTGTTTGCGACCCGCACACTTGCGATTAGCTCATCAACATTCCCAAAAAATATACAAGATTATAGTTTTGATTGAGAAACGGACATATTATGAAATAAAAAACACAAATTAGTGCTTGGAAATGCCCCCTATTTTCTAGTTTTTAATAAAACCCTAATCCCATGTTTTCTTATTGTAATGTCTCCTATTTTTCATTCAAAATAATAGTCCTATGTTTTTTTTTCGGAATGGCTCCAATTTTTTAGACAATACCCTAATCCTAAGTTTTCTTTTCGCAATGTCTTCTATTCTTCAATCAAATCACTAATCCTTTGTTTTCTTTTCGGAATGTCAGCTAGTCTTTTAATCAAAACCATAATCATATGTTTTCTTTGTCTAATGTCTCCTATTTTTCACTTAAAACCATAATCCTATGTTTTTCTTTTTGGAATGCCTACTATTTTTTTTTAATCAAAATGCATCCTATATTTTCTTTTCATAATGCCTCCTATCATTGACTAGAAATCCTAATCCTATGTGTTCTATTGTGAATGTCTACTATTTTTTAATCAAAACTATACTCCTATGTTTTTCTATAGTAATGTCTCCTGTTTTTCATTCAAAACAATAATCCTCTGTTTTCTTATGGTAATGGCTTCTATTTTTCAACCAAAACTATAATCCTATATTTTCTTATAGTAATGTCTCCTATTTTTCAATTAAATCCTTAATCATATGTTTTCCTTTCGTAATGCCTACTATATTTGAATCAAAATGTTAATCCTATATTTTCTTATAATAACGTCTCTTATTTTATAATCAAAACCCTAATGCTTTGTTTTTTTTTTTCAGAATCGCTCCCATTTTCGAATAAAAAACCCAATCTTTTCTTTTGTTTTCTTTTCAGAATGTTTGCAATTTGAACCAAAACATAATCCTTTGTTTTCTTTCGGAAAAGCCCAATATTTTTAAATTTTAAATAAAAAATCTAATCCTATGTTTTATTATAGTAATTAGACATTCTCTAAAGAAAACAAAGTATTAGTTTTTTTATTACAATATAGCAGACATTCCCAAAAGGAAACATAAGATTAGTGTTTTGATACAAAAGTATAAGGCATTACGAAAAGAAAACATAGTATTAGGATTTTTATTCAAAAATCAGAAGCATTACGAAAAGAAAATAAAGGATTAGTGTTTTGATTATTAAGGTTTTGACAAAAAAAATGGGACATTACGAAAAGGAAAACGGATTAGGGTTTTGATTCAAAACTGAAAAAATAGAACATATTCTGAAAATAAAATATAGGATTTGGGTTTTGATTCAAAAATAGCAGACATCACAAAAAGAAAAGAAATGATTAGGTTTTTGATTGAAAAATAGGAGACATTCGGAAAAGAAAACATAGGTTAGGGTTTTGATTCAAAATAGATAAATAGTAACATTAATAAAAGAAAACATAGGATTTTGATTGAAAATATAGTAGTATTCCAAAAAGAAAAGATAAGATTAAGGTTTAGATTGAAAAATATAACACATTGCTATAAGAAAACATAGGATTAGGGTTTCATTCAAAAATAGTAGACATTCCGGAAAGATAACATAGAATTAGGGTTTTGATTGAAATATAGTAGGCATTCCAAAAAAAAAAACATAGGATTGGGGTTTTGATTGAAAAATATGAGATATTTAAAAAAGATAACATAAGATTACGGTTTTAAGTAAAAAATAGTAGGCATTCCAAAAAATTAAACATAGGATTAGGGTTTCTATTGAAAAGTATGGGACATTACGGAAGAAAATATAGAATTATTGTTTTAATTCAAAAATAATAGACATTCACAAAAGAAAATTATAAGAATAACGTTTTGATTAAAAAATAGGAGGCATTCGCGGAAAAAAAAAACTTTGGGTTAGGGTTTTGATTATAAAATTTGAGACATTTCAAAAAGTAAACATACGATTCTTGTTTTTATTCAAAAATAGTAGGCATTCCAAAAAGAAAACAAAGGATTAAGATTTTGAATTAAAAACAAGAGGCATAATGAGAGGTAAACATAAGATTAGAATTTTTATCCAAAAATAGGAGGCATTACGAAAAGAAAACATACGATTTGGTTTTTGATTAAAAATTACAGAGATACGCAAAACAAAAGATAGGATTAGGGTTTTGATTAAAAAAAATGAGACATTCCGAAAAGAAAACAAGGATTAGGGTTTTCATTCAAAACTTAAAAATAGGACACATTCTGAAAACAAAACATCGAATTAGTGTTTCAATTAAAAAATAGCAGACATTACATAAAGAAAAGAAAAGATTAGTTTTTGGATTGAAAATTAGTGTCTATAAGAAACCATAGGATTATGGTTTTTATTGAAAAATAGGGGACATTATTATAAGAAAAGCACAGGTTTAGGGTTTTGAATGAAAAATAAGAAACGTTACTATAAGAAAACAAAGGATTATGGGTTTTATTAAAAAATAGTAGACATTCCGAAAAGAAAACATATGATTAGGGTTTCGATTGATAAATATATGACATTTCGAAAAGAAAACATAGGATAAGGTTTTCATTAAAAAAAATGAGGCATTCCTAAAATAAAACATAGGAGTAGGATTTTTTCAAAAATAGGAGACATCGCAAAAAGAAAACATACAATTATGGTTTTGATTGGAAAATATGAGATATTACAAAAAGAAAAAAAAAAAAAAACAGGATTAGGTTTTTGATTGAAAAATATGAGACATTACTATATGAAAACATTCAAAAACTGAAAAATAGGGGACATTTCCAAGAGAAAACATAGGTTTAGGGTTTTAATTAAAAAATAACAGATATTCTGAAAAGAAAACACAGGAATAGGGTTCTAATTCAAAAAAATGAGCCATTTCGAAGAGAAAAATATGGTATTAGGATGTTGATTAAAAAGTATGAGACATTACAAAAAAAAAACATTGGATTATTGTTTTGAAACAAAAATGGTAGACATTCACAAAAGTAAACATAAGATTAGGGTTTTGATTAAATAATAGGAGGTATTCCAAAAAAAACATAAGATTAGTCTTCTGATTAAACAAATACGAGGCATTGTGAAAAGAAAACATACTATTATTGTTTTGATTAAAAAAATAGAAGATTAGGATTTTAATTCAAAAGTAGGAGCCATTAAAAAACGCAAAGGATTAAGGTTTTGAAAGAAAAATATGAGACATTCTGAAAAGAAAACAAAGGATTAGAATTTTGATTAAAAAAATGGAGGCATTTTGAAAAGAAAAAAATATAGGATTAGGGTTTTAATTCAAAAATAGCTGGCATTCCAAATAGAAAACATAGGATTTAGGCATTGATTCAAAACTATGAGCCATTTCAAAAAGAAAACATATGATTAGAGTTTTGATTGAAAAAAATTAGACATTACGAAATGAAAACATAGGATTAGGGATAAAAAAAAATAACTAACATTCCCAAAAGAAATATAAGATTTGGGTTTTGATTAAAAAATAGCAAACATTCTGAAAAGAAAACAGAGGTTTAGGGATTTAATTGAAAATATGAGACATTTTGAAAACCAAACATTGGATTGAAGTTTTGATTGAAAAGTAGTAGACATTATTATAAGAAAACATAGGATTAATGTTTTGATTAGAAACCAAAAAATAGGGTACATTTAAAAAAGAAAAATTAGGATTAGTGTTTTGATTAAAAAATAGCATATATTACAAATAGAATACATAGGATTAGGTTTTTGATTCAAAAATAGGAACCATTCAGAAAAGAAAATATAGGATTAAGTTTTGATTGAAAAATATGAGACATTATGAAAAGAAAATATATGATTATTGTTTTGATTAAAAAATAGGACACATTCACAAAAGAAAAATTAAGATTAGTGTTTTTATTAAAAATAGGAGGCAATAAAAAAAACTTAGGATTAGTATTTTGATTAAAAAGATGAGATAATATGAAAACAAAACATACAATTATTGTGTTGGTTCAAAAATAGCAAGCATTCCCAAAAAAAAAAATAATAAGAATATTGTTTTTATTCATAAATTGGAGGCATTGTAAAAAGAAAACATAGGATTAGGATTTTATTCAAAAATAGGAGCCATTACAAAAAGAAAACATAAGCTGAGATTCCCAAAATAAAAAAGAGGATTATGGTTTTGATTCAAAAAAATTAGATTTTCTAAAAAGAAAACAAAGGAATATGGTTTTGATTAAAAACTGAAAAATAGAAAACATTTGGGAAAGATAACATAGTATTGTGTTTTTGATTAAAAAATTGCAGACATTCCAAAAAGAAAAGAATGGATTAAGTTTTTTTTCCCAAAAAATAGTAGACATTGCGAAAACAAAACATAGATTAGGGTTTTTATTCAAAACTGATAAACAGGAGACATTCCAAAAGGAAAACATAGAATTAGGGTTTTGATTAATAAATAGGAGACATTACTATGAGAAAACATAGGATTAGGGTTTTGATTGAAAACAAGACATATTACTATAAGAAAACACAACATTAATGTTTTGAATGAAAAATAGGAAACATTACTATTAGAAAACATAGTATTAATGTTTTGATTAAGAAATAGTAGACATTCGGAAAAGAAGGCATGAGATTAGGGTTTTGATTAAAAAATATGAGACATTTCAAAAAGAAATCATAGGATTATGGTTTGGATTAAAAAATAGTAGATATGACAATAATAAAACATAGGATTTGGGGTTCATTAAAAATGCAAAAAAAAAAAAAAAATGACATTTCCAAAGGAAAACATAGGATTAGGGTTTTTATTTAAAAGTAGGAGACATTCCGAGAAGAAAACATAGAATTAGTGTTGTGATTGAGAAATTGATGGCATTCGGGGAAAAAAACATGGGATTAGGTTTTGATTCAAATAGTAGGTATTATGAAAAGAAAATATAGGATTAGAGTTTTTATTCAAATATAGTAGGCATTACTATAAGAAAATAGAGGATTAGGGTTTTGAATGAAAAATATGAGTCATTACTATAAGAAAATATAGGAATATGTATTAATTAAAAAACAGTAGGCATTCCAAAAAGAAAGCATCGGATTAGAGTTTTTATTCAAATATAGTACGCATTAAAAAAACATAGGATAAGAGTTTTGATTTAAATATAGTAGGCAATTTGAAAAAAGAACAAAGGATTATGGTTTTGATTAAATAACAGAAGACATTACGATAAGAAAATATTGGGTTAGCATTTTGATTCAAAAAAAGTAGATATTCGGAGTAAAAAGCATAGGATTAGCGTTTTGATTGAAAAATAAGAGGGATTCCGAAAGGAAACATAGGATTAGGGTTTTTATTTAAAAATATGAGGCATTTTGAAAAAAAAAACATAGGCTTAGGGTTTTGATTAAAAATTAGCAGATATTCCCAAAAATAAAGATAGGATGTGGGTCTTGAGTTGAAAAATGAGACATTTCGAAAAGAAAACAAAGGATAAGGGTTTTGATTCAAAACAAAAAAATAAAACACATTACCAAAAAAACGTAGGACTAGAGTTTTGAATAAAAAATAGCAGACATTCCAAAAAGGAAAGAAAGGATTAGGTTTTTTATTATAAAATAGGAGACATTCTGAAAAAAAAACATTGGTTAGTGTTTTTCATTAAAAAAAGAGAAATAGAAGACATTAAAAAACAGAAACCATAGGATTCAGGTTTTCATTGAAAGATAGGAGACATTCCAAAAAGAAAACATCGGATTATTGTTTTGATTGAAAGATAGTTGCCATTCCGAAAAGAAAAAACTATGATTAAGGTTTTGATTGAAAACTAAGAGACATTACCATAAGTAAACTTAGGATTAGCGTTTTCAATAAAAATGGAGTCACAACCATAAGAAAATATAGGTTAGGAATTTGATTCAAAATAGTATACATTTGAAAAAGAGACATAGGATTAGTGTTTTGATTGAAAAATATGAGACATTTCAAAAAGAACACATAGGATTAGTGTTTTGAGTGAAAATTTTGAGATATTTTGAAGAGAAAACATAGGATTAGGATTTTGATTAATTACCGAAAAATAGGAGACACTGCCAAAATAAAAAGCAGGGTTTGGGTTTTGATTATAAAATAGCATAGGATTTGGGTTTTGATTGAAAGGGAAACAAGGATTTGGGTTTTGATTGAAAGATAGTAGATATTCCAAAAAAAAAACATAGGGTTAAGATTTTTATTCAAAACTAGTAGGCATTATGAAAAGAAAACATAAGATGAGTGTTTTAATTAAACATATCAGACATTCCAATCAAGAACCCTAATCCTATGTTTTCAATTATAACATTACTCTAAGAAAACATAGGATTAGGATTTTGATTAAAAAACAAAAAATAGGTTATATTTCCAAAAGAAAACATAGTATTAGTTGTTTGATTCAAAAGTAGTAGACATTCTCAAAAATATAACATAGTATAAAGGATTTGATTCAATAATAGGAGCCATTCGGAAAAGATAACGTAGGATTAGGGTTTTGACAGAAATTTATAAGACATTCTAAAAAAAAAGTTAAGATAGGGTTTTGATTTAAAAAAATGAAACATTATGAAAGTATAACATACAGTTATTTTTTTGATTAAAAAATAGTAAACATTCCTCAAAAGAAAACATAAGATTAGGTTTTTAAATCAAAAACCTAATCCTAGGTTTTTCCTTTGGAAATGTCCCCGATTTTTTCAGTTTTTGATCAAAACCCTAATTTTATGTTTTTTTTTAATTAAAAAACAAATCTTATTATTTTTTTTAATACCTCCTATTTTTAAATAAAAATCCTAATCCTATGTTTTCATTTCGGAATGTCTTCTATCTTTCACTAAAAATCTGAATCTTATGTTTTCTTTTTCTTGATGTCTAGTACTTTTTAATCAAAACCTAATCCTATGTATTTCTTAGAGTAATGGCTCCTTTCTTTCAATGAAAACCTAATCCTATGTTTTGCCTTCAAAATTTCTCATATTTTAAATCAAATTTCTAATCCTATGTTTTCTTTTCGGAATGCCTATTACTTTTGAATCAAAACCTTAATCCTATGTTTTCGTATAGTAATGTCTCTTATTTTTCAATCAAAACCCTAATTGTATGTTTTCTTTTCAGAACACCTACTACGTTTGAATCAAAACCCTAATCTTATGCTTTTTTTTTTTTCGAAGTGCTTTCTATCTTTCAAACAAAACCCTAATCCTATGTTTTCTTTTTGGAATGTGTCCTATTTCTTACTTTTGAATCAAAACCCTAATCATTTCTTTTCTTTTTGGAATGTCTACTGTTTTTTAATCAAACCCATAATCATATGATTTCGTTTCAGAATGTCTCCTATTTTTTAATCAAAAGCCTAATCCTTTCTTTTGTTTTTTGAATGTCTACAATTTTTGAATCAAACAACTAATCATATGTTTTTTTTTTGGAATGTGTCCGATTTTTAAGTTTTTAATCAAAAGCTTAATCCTTTGTTTTTTTCGGAATGTCTAATTTTTTTTTAAATCAAATCAATAATCCTATGTTTTTTGTTGGAAATGTCCCCTATTTTTCTGTTATGACTCAAAACCCTAATCCTATTTTGTCTTCTCGAAATGTCTCATAGTTTTGGAAAAATTAGACATTTCCAAAAGAAAACATTACTAATCCTAACATTACTAATCCTAACTTTCAATCAAAACCCCTAATTATTTGGTTTATAATCAAAACCCTAATCTATGTTTTCTTGTTGAAATGTTTTATATTTTTCAATCAAAACCCTAATCCGATGTTTTCTTTTTGGAATGTCCAATATTTTTTATCAAAACTCTAATCCTATGTTTTCTTTTTGGAATGCCTAAAATATTTGAATCAAAACCCTAATTCTTTGTTTCCTTCTCGCGGTGTCTCCTATATTTCAATCAAAACATGAATCCTATGTCTTTCTTTTCTTAATGTCTCCTTTTTATCTATTTTAAATTAAAACCCTAACCTATGTTTTCTTTTCATATTGGCTCCTATTTTTGAATAAAAAACCTAATCATCTTCTTTTTTTCCAAGAATGTTTGCCATTTTTCAATCAAAACCCTAATCCTATAGTTTCTTATAGAAATGTCTTCTATTTTTCATTTTTGAATCAAAACCATAATTCTTTGTTTTCTTTTTAGAATGTCTCATTTACCGTACTGTTATCTTTTGTTTTGAGAATCTCTGCTAATTTTTAATCAAACCCAAATCCTTTGTTTTATTTTCGTAATTGCTCATTTTTTTTATTAAAATCCTAATCCTACGTTTTCTTGTCATAATTCCTCCTATTTTTAAATCAAAACACTAATTTTCTGTATTCTTTTTGGAATGTCTACTATTTTTTAATCAAAATAATAATCATATGTTTTCTTTTCGTAATATCTCATATTTTTATGTTTTTAATCAAAATACTAATTTTATGTTTTCTCATAGCAATGTCTCATATTTTCTAATCAAAACACTAATCCTATGTTTTCTTTTTCAAAATACATGATTAGGTGTTTGATTTAAAAATAGGAGACATTTCCAAAAGAAGACATAAGATTAAAGTTTTAATTTAAAACTGAAAAAATAGCTGACATTCCAAAAAGAAAAATACTAATTCTACGTTTTTTTCTTAATGTCCCCTATTTATTAGTTTTGAATCAAAACACTAATCCTATGGTTTTTCTTTTGGGAATGTCTACAAATTTAAAATTGAACAACTAATCTTATGTTTTCTTTTGGGAATGTCCCCTGAATAGGCGACATAAAGAAAAGAAAACATAAGATTAGGGTTTTAAATCAAAATAAGTAAACATTTCCAAAAGAAAACATACGATTATAGTTTTAATTCAAAAACAGGAGACAATCTCTAAAGAAAATATATGATTAAGGTTTTGATTAAAAAATAGGAAACATTCTAAAAAAAAAAAATTAAGGTTAGGGTTTTGATTGAAAAATAGGAGACATTAGTATAAGAAAATAGAGGATTAGGTTTTTAATTAAAAAATTGTAGCCATTCATAAACGAAAAAAAAGGATTAGTGTTTCGGTTCAAAATAAGGAAAGATCCCCAAAACAAAAGATTGGAGAGATTACTACAAGAAAACATTGGATTAGGGTTTTCTTTTGTGAATATGTTTACTTTTCGAAATGTCTGCTATTTTTGAATCAAAACTCCAATCATATGTTTTCTTTTAGAAATGTCCCCTATTTTTTGGATTTTAATCAAAACCCTAATCCTATGTATTCATATAGTAATGTCACCTATTTTCCAATGAAAACCCTTAACTTATGTTTTTCATTTGGGAATTGATAAGTGCTCATGTATAAGTAATACGAAGTATATTTCTTTTGTATTGAGCATCACTTTTCTCAGATTTTATCACTCATTCATGTGTATTTGTGTTCTTTTGCTCATTTAGAGTTGTGCAGATGAGTTGGAAGAAAAGAAGCAAAAAAAAGGTCATGGACGCAATGGTTGAGGAGACTCTTGGACTAAGCAAGCACCAAGGCACAAGTTGTAGACATGTGAGTGTGTGGCAACCTTCAAAGTGCTCAAGAGAATACACAAATTGGAGGGCCACAAAGGCAGTCACACTCATAGAGTCCAACTTGTGTAACATCGAAGAGCTTCATCAATATATTGAAAGCAAGAGGCGACGTAATCTACCGCGTAGTTGTGTGCCCAACTTGGCCGCCTCAATGAAGAAAATGAAGTTGGGAGTAATTTTGGCGCTAGTACTGTAGTAGTTAATTCACTGTAGTAATTTTGGTGCTAGTACTGTAGTAGAATCCACATGGGCGTGTGGAAATTACACACGGCTATGTGGATGCCCGATTTTAGCCCTATAAATACCGCTATTTGAGATTTATTTTGTGATCCTTTCCTATCTTCCGCCCATCTTTCGGGGAGAGTATGGCTAGGGTTTAGAGAGGTTTTTTGCGAGGTTTTTGGAGCGGTTCTACGGCATGGACATTGAGTTCCTTTGAAGGAGAACTATTGGGGGAGCTTTCGTCAGCATCGATTCGGCAAGATGTGCCTTAGGTTTGACAAAGGAACCTTTGAAGAAGACAAAGCGGTTTCATAAGAACATCGATACTGACTACAAGGGGTTATCTTTATGGTTTACATGCATATTATTTCGATTTTCTTATTCATTTTATATTGCTCCATGGCGAGCTAAACCCCTAGTGGGTACTTGGACTTGTAAACCCTAGGATGACTTTGTTTCATTGACTTTTATTATGCTTCTTTAGTTGATGATTTAATTGAGTTTCAAGCTTGAATGCATATTGTGTTGATTTTCCCTTAGATGTGACACTAGGGTTGAGAATCCATCTAGGTAATCCATTGAAGGTGTGACAACTTCATTAGGGTTAGACTAAGCGAGATTGAAGAGGGTCGAAAGGGTGATTCGAGAGATAGCGAAACGTCCCATTTCCGTTCCGACGTGATTTATCCTACCTCCACATTCCAAGAGTTCTTTGCGGTCATGAAAGAGAGAAGTGCTAAGAGATGAACTCCACCGGGGCTTAGTTGTGCAAGCAACAGAGTGAAGTGTTGTAGTGAATCTTAGTGCTGGGGCTTAATTGTGACTAGGGGCATTTCGCCTGGACAAAAGGGTTAGGTCTATATTAGGAAATAGGGTTTACCACTTCGAGTCCCTAGAACCCCAAGCAGTCCCACATAGTGTGAGATATTGAGAGTACTAGGGTGAGCATTATCCGAGTGCCCATTTTCTTAGGCTTGGGATGGTGTGTTTTTGAATTTCCATGACTCATTAAACATTAGTTAGGAGGTATAATATTAGTTTTGCACTTGAAATGATAGTTCTAGGGTGAGTATTATCCGAGTGCCCATTTTCCCATCGATTAGCTCTCTTTACTTTTATTGCTCTCTTTGCATCGATATATTAATTTCATCCCCAATCGATTTTCATCTTAGCTAAGTAGCGATATCTCTTGTTTCTAAGCACTATTCCCTAAGGATACGAATACCAACTCACCATGGTATATTTTATTACTGCGACAACCCGTGCACTTGCGGAACAATCACGCAAGAGGTGTGTCAAAGTTTTTGCCAATATTACTGGGGAATAGGCGTTTTAGAGACATTTGCACTTTGCTATTTTAGCTATTCATCACTTATTCTATTTCACACTTTCTAATTCTTCCATCGTTCTAATTTATTTTTCTTTCTTTGATTGCTGCTCCAGGTTATGTCCCGTGGCAACCCTTTGACATTTGGTGAAGGTGATCCGGAAATTAGAAGAAGAACTCATAGATGGGGAAAAGAACCTGTACAAGAACAATCAAATCAAGCTGGGATAGAAACTGAAGGGTCTAACACTATGGCAGAACAACATGAGTAGCAGAGGATACTCTGTGATTTTGCAAGACCCACAGTTTTGGGCACACAGTCAAGTAATGTGAGGCCATTGATTACAGCTCAGAACTTTGAGCTCAAGCCGGCATTCATCCAAATACTACAATAGTTCGCACAATTTAATGGGTTGGCCGATGAGGATCCGAACAACCACATTGAGAACTTCTGGACGTTTGTGACATGCTCAATATTAATGGGGTTACGGATGATGCCATAAGATTGAGTGCCTTCCAATTTTCCTTGAAGTGGAAAGTGAGACATTAGTTACACTCATTGCCTAGAGAATCGATCGCTACTTGGGAGGAAATGGTAGAAGCTTTATTGGCCCGATATTTCCTTCCCGAAAAATCTGTGAAGCTCAGGAATGAGATATCCTTATTTGTTCAGATAGAATTGGAGTCTCTTTTTGAGACATGGGATAGGTTTAAAGATCTCTTGCAGAGATGTCCACAGCATGGATTCCCCGAGTGGATGATTATCCATACTTTCTACAATGGCTTGAATCTGAGCACGAAACAACTACTTGATGCTACAGCAAGAGGTACCTTAGGAAGCAAGACCCCCGAAGAAGCCCGAAGCCTCATTAAAAAGATGCCTATGAACAGTCATCAGTGGAACACACGGGATAGGAAGAAGGTAGCCGTACTTGATGAAATAGATGTAGTTACTTCATTGGTGGCCCACGTTGAGTCATTGAGCATGAAGTTAGACACTCTAACTTCTCCTCGAATGGCGGGTGTTATGAGTTGTACCGGATGCGGGGGAGGACATGCTTTTAGTGATTGTCCTATTGCTAATTGTGGCACTACTTCAGTGGAGCAAGTAGATTTTGTAGGTAATGCAATGAGAGGTCAAAGAAATCCGTATTGTGGCACCTACAATCCGGGGTGGAGAAATCACTTAAACTTGTCTTGGAGCAATCAAGGGCAATAGAGGACTAATGCATCACCGGGCTTCCAACAACAACAAGCACTATGTTTGGAGAACAGAGTGTCACGGTTGGAAAACAAGATGACAGATTTAGAAGGCACTTACAAGGTTTGTCCAGTTGTATGACACAAGATTTCAATCAGTTGAGGCCAAACTTCACAATCATACCGCATCGTTACACAACTTGGAGTACCAAGTTGATTATATTGCAAAGTCACTTGCGGAAAGACCATTGGGGAGTTTTCCTAGCAACATGGAGACAAATCTGAGAGAACAAGTGAAAACGATCACTTTGAGAAGTTGTCATGAAGTTGAGAGTAGACTCCTCCTTAAGAAGACAAGGAATGAATCACCTAAGGAAGCGGAGGTTGAGGGGATACCTAAAGAGAAGGCGGTGGCATCCCCACCTTACAAGACAAGAATCCTTTATCTTCGAGGTTGAAGAATAATCAAAATGATGAGCAATACAAGAAGTTCTTGGGGTTATTCAAGCAGCTGCACATCAACATCCCGTTTGTAGAGGCGTTGTCTCAAATGCATCGCTATGCAAAGTTCTTAAAAGACCTCTTAACCAATACGAGGAAATTAGAGGAGAGTACATCTGTTATCTTAGGTGCTACTTTCTCGGCTTTGTCGCAAAAGAATATACCGAGTAAGAAGAAAGACCCACGAAGCTTCATCATTCCTTGCAACATCAGTGATTTGGTTAAAGAGAAGGCATTGGCGGACTTAGGAGCAAGCATGAATGTCATGCCTTACATATTCTTTCAAAAGCTAGGCTTGGGAGCCTAGAACGACTCGGATGACACTCCAACTAGCCGACCGATCAGTTAGACATTAGAGCGGCATAATCGAGGATGTGCTTGTAAAGGCCGACAAGTACATCTTTCCTGTGGATTTTGCAGTGTTGAATGTGAATGAGGATGTCGAGGTTCCATTGATTCATGGGAGGCCATTCTTGTGTATTTCCAAAGCACTTATTGACATGGATGGTGGGAATTAACTTAGAGAGTTGGAGATGACAAGATTACTTACCGCCTCACCGAAGTCATGCTACATTCTCTTGAGTTTGATGATACTTTATATTTTCTTAACACTACTGATGAGCTAATTGATGAATATGTGCAGGAAGTGATATGTCCGGACCCGTATGAAGTGTGGCTTGACCAAGACTTGGAGAATAAAGACATTTCATCCCTTGGCCTAGTGGAGAAAGTGAAACCTGCCCTAGGAGTCATTAAGGGGATGATCCAAAAGATGAAGAGAGCAAGAAAACGCCAAAAGAAAGGCCCCAACGCTAGTGGGGAAGAGCATTCAAGGAGTAAGGGTGAAAAACCCTTGTGTGGTAACAAATTTGATCATTCCCCCTATAATTTGAAAAAATTATACTCGTCATGATTTCAAGTTGTAGGTCAAAGGGCAACTTTCATTCATGAATCCCCGTGCGGTAAGAACAGGTACGTCAAGCTTAGTGACCATCTAGGTAATCCATTGAAGGTGTGACAGAATCATTAGTGTTAGACTAAGCGAGATTGAAGAGGGTCGAGAAGCTGAGTCGAGAGGTAGCGGAACTTCCCCTTTCCTTTCCGATGTGATTTATCCTACCTCCACATTCCAAGAGTTCTTTACGGTCATGAAAGAGTGAAGTGCTAAGAGATGAACTCCACTAGGACTTAGTTGTGCAAGTAACAGAATGAAGTGTTGTAATGAATCTTAGTGTTGGAGCTTAATTGTGACTAGGGGAATTTCGCCTGGACCAAAGGGTTATGTCTATATCAGGGAATAGGTTTTTATCACTTGGCGTCCCTAGAACCCCAAGCAGTCCCACACAGTGTGAGGTATTGAGAGTACTCCTTTCCGCCGGAGCATAGTGTAGAGGGCTAGTCACGGTTGACCTTAGGCTTTGGACCATGTGTTTTTGGATTTCTACGACTCATTAAACATCAGTTACGAGGTATAATATTAGTATTGCACTCGAAACGATAGTCCTAGGGTGAGCATTGTCCGGGTGCCCCATTTTCTCATCGATTACCTCTCTTTACTTTTATTGTTCTCTTTGCATTCTTTTAAATTTTTCATTGCATCGATATATTGATTTCATCTTAGCTAAGTAGTGAAATCTCTTGTTTCTAAGAACTATTCTCTGAGTATACGACTAACCACTCACCAGGGTATATTTTATTACTGCGACGACCCATGCACTTGTGGAACACTCACGCAAGGCTTGTGTCAAATGTCTCCTTTCTTTCAATCAAGACCATAATCCATTGTTTTTTTCTTTTCAGAATGAGTCCTATTTTTTTTTTTTTGAATGAAAACCCTAATCCTTTGTTTTATTTTCTGAATGTCTCCTATTTTTTAATCAAAGCCCTAATCCTTTCTTTTCATTTCGGAATGACTACTATTTTTTATTCAAAACCCTAACCATATATTTTTTAATAGTAATGTCTCCTATTTTTTAATCAAAACACTAATCCTATGTTTTTTTTCGAATGCCTCCTATTTTTTAATCATAACAATAATCCTATGTTTTTCTTTTCGCAATGTCTTCTATCTTTCAATCAAAACCCAAATACTATGTTTTCTTTTCTTTATCTCTATTATTTATCGAATTTGAATCAAAATTGTAGCCGGCGAATACTTTGTTTTCTATTTGCAAAGGCTCAATTTTTTCTATAAAAAACCTAATCTTTTCTTTTCATTTTGGAAATTCTGTTATTTTTTAAACAAAATAGTAATGCTATGTGTTTTTAGAATGTCTGTAATTTTTTAATCGACATTGTAATCCTAGATTTTCTTTTTGAACTGTCCCATATTTTTCATATTTTAATCAAAACCATAATCCTTTATTTACTTATAGTAATGTCTAACATTTTTCAAATAAAACCCTAATCCTATGTTTTTTTATTGCAATGTCTGCTATTTTTTTTATTCAAAACCATAATCCTATGTTTTATTTTCGTAATGTCTCCCATTTTTCAGTTTTGAGTCAAAACAATAATCCTTTGCTTTCTTTTCGGAATCTCCTATTTTTAAATCAAAACCCTAATCCTTTATTTTCTTTTCAGAATGAATACTATTTTCGGATCAAAACTCCAATCCTATGCTTTGTTACAGTAATGTCTCATACTTTTCAATCAAAACCCTAATCCTATGTT
Organism: Dioscorea alata; assembly: GCA_020875875.1. Taxonomy (NCBI): domain Eukaryota; kingdom Viridiplantae; phylum Streptophyta; class Magnoliopsida; order Dioscoreales; family Dioscoreaceae; genus Dioscorea; species Dioscorea alata. The sequence continues at coordinate 7,918,248 of CM037020.1, forward strand.
CTCTTTTCGAAATGTCTCATATTTTTCAATCAAAACCCTAATCCTATGTTTTCTTTTCGTAATAGCTCCTGTTTTTGAATCAAAACAATAATCCTATCTTTTGTTCTGGGAATTTTGGGAATGTCGACTATTTTCGAATAAAAAATCTAATCCTAAGTTTTCTAATAGCAATATCTCCTATTTTTCAATTAAAACCCAATCTTATGTTTTCTTTCCGAAATGTCTCATATTTTTCAAGCAAAACTCTAATCCTATATTTTCTTTTTTTTAATTTCTACTATTTTTGAATCAAAAACCTAATCCTATGTTTTCTTATATTAATGTCTACTATTTTTCAATCAAAACCCTAATCCTAAGTTTTCTTTTCAAAATGTCTCTTATTTTTCAATCAAAACACTAATCCTATGTTTTCTTATAAGAATGTCTACTATTTTTTAATCAAAACATTAATCCTATTATTTTTTTATAGTAATGTCTTATTTTTCATTGAAAACCCTAATCCTATATTTTCTTACAGTAATGTCTCCTATTTTTTGACAAAATCCTAATCCTATGTTTTCTTTTCAGAATTCTTACTATATTTGAAATGAAACCTTGATACTATGTTTTCTTTTTGTAATGTCTACTATTTTTCATTCAAAACCATACTCCTATGTTTTGTTTTGGGAATGTCTCCTATGTTTTCCTTTTGGAATGCCTATTATATTTCAATCAAAACCCTAACCCTATTTTTTTTTTTTCAGAACGTCTACTATTTTTTAATCATAACATACTCCTATCTTTTCTTATAGTAATGTCTCCTATTTTATTAATCAAAACACTAATCCTATGTTTTCTTTTTGAAATTCCTACTATATTTTAATCAAACCCTAATCCTATGTTTTCTATTTTGCAAACAAAACCAGAATCCTATATTTTCTTTTCTATTGACTCCTTTTTATAAGTTTTGAATCAAAACCCTAGCCTTTGTTTTGTTTTCGGAATGTCTCCTAGTTTTCAATAAAACCCGTAATCCTTTCTTTTCTTTTCAGAATGTCTACTATTTTTAAATTAATGAGCGCATTTTATATCTTATTGTTTATAATTAACAAACAAAAGAGTCAAACCAGCAACCATTATTCTAAATAAAGAAAAATATCCTTTACCCCTCACTTATGTCATTCCTCCTATTACAGATAATATAGAATTCATTCTGGGACCCTCGATCCACTCTTTTATTCATTGTCCAGTATATCTTTGTGTATAGTCGGTGCTATTCTAGGTATAGTTGTTCCTTGTGCAGGACTTTGGGTCTCGAAGCAATTTGGAGTGAAATAGGCGATGAAATGTGCAAAGTAGAAAAAATGTGCTAAGTACTCAAGCTGAACAGGGGCAGAGCACGATTGTGCTTTATCCCACTGATTATTCCAGTCTGGAGGACAAACTAGTGAAAACTCAATCTTGGGGTGTTCTCAAGCCAAGCATGGGCTCAACACATCCATGTCCCTCCTCCTAATTATCCCAAGCTGAAGACAATTTCTTCTCATGAGGGGAAGCATGGTCATGATATCCTTAGCACTATTGGGCGCAAGAATAGCATGAGAGATGCATGACTGTGCTTCTTCCCCCTGATTTTCCCAACCATTGACTTAGCCATTTCACTCAGCAATCTTGAAGAGAAGCATGGCCTAAGAACAACTGTGGTTATACTATTTCGAGAATGAAATTAGCCTTTTTAACTCCAGCTTTTAAGGTTTCACTCTCCACCGGGAGGCCGTTGATGAGAGCAAAGATCAAGCTTCACCACACCATCTGAGGGGACCAAGGATGAGTTGGAGGCACAAGAGAAGTGGGGCTAGCAAATGGAGCTTAATTAGGAAGAGTATTTTCAGAAGAAGAGAGTCATGTTTTCTTTCTCCCATGTTGTACCCATCTATGAGGGGCTAACCCTCCACGCTGCCCCATGATGTTGAACTTTGATATTTTGTATGCTTTAAACACTTATTTTTAATGATCTACGGAGTTCTTCTGGTTTTTGTGTTTAATCCTATGTTTGCATAACTTGATGTGTTTAATTTGTACAATTTCTTAGGTAAAACTTGGTGTGTGGATTACCATAGTTGTAGTTGTCATGTGTGATTGCAAAACTCGATGTGTATGAAACCCACAGTTACCTTAGCAAAACTTAGTGTTTTTGAAAACTATAGATGCACTATTGCTTTTGAGCACACACTAGAACCGTAGAATGTACCTGGTAGGCATTAAGGGTAGGTCAGCATACAAAAAATCATAGGAATCATCCTGGGGCATTGCTCTCTTGATGTTGAAACACTCAATCCTATTCTACCTGTTCTTTCCTTTTCTTCTTTTAATTTCTTTCCTTAAACCAATCTCAGTTTGTATTTAACTAGAGATCAGAAGACAGATCAATACTTTTAGTCCAGTACCTGTGGTTTGACAACCATACCCCTCATGGGGTACCACTTTATTACATGTGTGTGACCCATACACTTGCACAGAACACATCATGAATATAAACATAAATCCTATGTTTCTTTTCGGAATGTGTCCTATTTTTTTAGTTTTGAACCAAAACCCTAATCCTTTGTTTTCTTTTCGAAGTATCTCATTTTCTTGAATCAAACACCTAATCCTATGTCTTTTTGGGAAATATAAGATTAGGGTTTTGATTCAAAACAATATTTTGGTAGGAGAGATTACTATAAGAAAACATAGGATTTGTGTTTTGAATCAACACCCTAATCATATGATTTCTTGTAGTAATGTCTCCTATTTTTCAATCAAAACCCTAATCCTATGTTTTCTTTTTGCAATGCCTACCATATTTGAATCAAAACACTATTTTTTAGTTTTGAATCAAAACCCTAATCCTATGTTATCTTTTCATAGTGTCTCATATTTTTTAATCAAAACCTAATACTATGTTTACTTATAGTAATGTCTCCTATTATTGAATCAAAACCCTAATCCTATGTTTTCTTTTCAGAATATGTCCTATTTATAAATTTTGAATCAAAACACTAATCATTTGTTTTCTTTTAGGAGTGTCTTTTATTTTTTAATCAAACCCCAAATTCTATTTTTTTTCTTAATGTCTCCTTTTTTGCACACAAAAGCCAAATGTGATGTTTTCTTTTCGGAATGTCTCTTGTTTTTCAATTAAAAACCTAACCTTTCTTTTGTTTTAGGATTGTCCGCTATTTAGGAATCAAAATCTTAATCCTATGTTTGCTTTTCAGAATGTGTCATATGTTTCAAGTTTGAATCAAAACCCTAATGCTTTGTTTTCTTATAGTAATGTCTCATCCTATTTTTCAATCAAAACAACAATCTATGTTTTTTTTCAAAATGCCTACTATATTTGGAATGCCTACTATATTCTAATCAAAGTCCGAATCGTATGTTTTCCTTTCTTAACGTCTCCTATTTATCAGTTTTGATTCAAAACCCAAACCTATATTTTATTTTCTTAATGTCTCCTATTTTTCAATAAAAAACCTAATCCTTTCTTTTCTTTTTGGAATATGTCCTATTTTTCAATTTTGAATCAAAACCCTAATCATTTGTTTTCTTTTTAGAATGTCTCATATTTTTGAATCACAACCATAATCCTTTGTTTTTTTTGGAATCCCTGCTAATTTCTAATGAATAGCCTAATCCTATGTTTTCTTTTAGTGATGCCACAAATTTTTTAATAAAATCTGAATCATATGTTTTTTCTTTTTGGAATGCCTTCTATTTTTGAATCGAAACTCTAAGACTATGTTTTCTTTCTGGGATATCTGCTATTTTTTAATCAAAACAATAATCGTATGTTTTGTTTTCGTAATGTCTCATATTTTTTAATCAAACCCCTAATCATAAGTTTTTTTTAGAATGCCTCTAACTTTTTAATCAAAACCATAATCTTATGTTTTCTTTCTGGAATGTCTGCTATTTTGGACTCAGAAAAATAATCCTATGTTTTTCTTTTCGTAATGTCTCATATTTTTTAAAGAAAACCCTATTCTTGTGTTTTCTTTCGGGAATATCAACTATTTTTTAATAACAAGTTAAATCCTATGTTTTTTTTTTGGAAAATGTCCCCTATTTTTTTGCTTTTAATCAAAACACTAATGCTATCTTTTCTTATAGTAATGTCTCTTATTTTTCAATTAAAACCTAACCCTATATTTTCTTTTCAAACTGTCTCATATTTTTCAATCAAAACAATAACCCTATGTTTTCTTTTCGCAATATCAACTATTTTTTAATCAAGATCCTAATTTTATGTTTTCTTATAGTAATGTCTCATATTTTTCAATCAAACCCTAATCTGATGTTTTATTTTTAGAATGCATAAGATATTTGAATCAAAACTCTAATCGTATGTCTTCTTGTCGGAACACATCCTAACTTTCAATCAAACCACATTCCCATTTTTTTCTTTTTCCAATGTAACCTATTTATTAGTTTTGAATCAAAGCCCTAACCTATGTTTTCTTTTCGAAATGTCACCTATTCTTCAATGAAAAAGGTAATCCTTTCTTTTCTTTTAGGAATGTCTGTTATTTTTGTATCAAAACACTAATACTATATTTTCTTTTTATAATGTGTCCTATTTTTCAATTTTGAATCAAAACCCTAATCCATTGATTTCTCTTCAAAATGTCTCATTTTTTAATTCAAAACACTAATTTTATCTTCCTTTTTTTTGTATCTCTGCTAATTTTTAATCAAAACCCTAATCCTATATTTTCTATTCATAATGCCTCCTCTTTTTAAATAAATATTATAATCCTATGTTTTCTTTTCCCAATGCCTCCTATTTTTGAATCAAAATTCTAATCTTATATTTTCATTTCGGAATGTCTCCTATCTTTCAATTAAAATTCTAGTACTATGTTTTCTTTTTTAAATATCTCCTATTTTCTCAATCAAAACACTAATCCTGTGTTTTCCTTTTGAGATGTCTACTATTTCTTAATCAAACCCCTCATCCTGTGTTTCCTTATAGTAATGTCTCCTATTTTTAAATCAAAAACCTAATGCTATACTTTATTTTTTCAATGACTCCTATTTTTTAATTAAAAATTTAATCCTGTCTTTTATTTTCTGAATCTCTACTATTTTTTAATCAAAATTCTAATCCCGTGTTTTTTTTTGTAAATGTCTACTATTTTTGAATCAAAATTCTAATACTATGTATTCTTTTGAAAATGTCCCTTATTTTTTGTTTTTTAAACAAACCCCTAGTCCTATCTTTTATATAGTAATCTCAAATATTTTTGAATCATAACTCTAATACTATGTATTCTTTTGGAAATGTCCCTTATTTTTTACTTTTTAAACAAACCCCTAGTGTTATATTTTATATAGTAATCCTCTTTATTGTTTTTAGAATGTATTCTATTTTTGAAACAAAACCCTAATCCTATGTTTTTTTTTTCGGAATGTGTCCTATTTTTTAGTTTTGAATCAGAACCCTAATCCCTTGTTTTCTTTTCTGAATATCACATTTTTTTTAAACAAAGCCATAATCCTATCTTTTGTTTTGGGAATGTCTACTATTTTTTAATCAAAACCCTAATCGTATTTTTTCTTTTCGGAATGTCTTCTATTTTTGAATAAAAACTCTAATCCTATGTTTTTTTCTCAGAATGTCTCATATTTTTGTATTAAAACCCTAATCCATTGTTTTCATTTCACAATGTCTTCTATTTTTCAATCAAAACACTATTTCTATGTTTTATTTTCGGAATGGCTCCTATTTATCGGTTTTCAATCAAAATCCTAATCCTATGTTATATTTTCTGAATGTCTTCAATTTTCATTCAAGATCCTAATCCTATATTTTCTTATAGGAATGTGTTGTATTTTTCAGTTTTGAATTAAAACACAAATCCTTTGTTTTCTATTCGGAATATCTTATTTGTTTGAATCAAAACAAGAATACTATCTTTTGTTTTGGAAATCTCTGCTAATATTTAATCAAAACACTAATCATATGTTTTGTTTTTCTAATGGCTCCTATTTTTGAAAAAAAATATTTGGATTTCGATTGAAATATATGAGACATTCTAAAAAGAAAACATAGATTAGGTTTTTGAATAAAAAAATAGCAGTCATTACGAAAAGAAATATAATATTAGTGATTAAAAAAAAAGAGATTAGGATTTTGATTTAAAATATAAGACATTAAGCAAAAAAACATAAGATTTGTATGCAAAATAGGAGATATTCCGAAAAGAAAACATAGGATTAGGGTTTGATTAATATTTAGTGGGCATTCTAAAAAGAAAACGTAGGAATAGGGTTTTGATTCAAAAATAGAAGATATTACTATAATAAAACATCGAATTAGGGTTTTGATTAAAAACTAAAAAATAGTGCACATTTTCAAAAACAAAACATAGGATTAGGTTTTTCATTCAAAAATACGAGCCATTCCAAAAAGAAAACATATGATACATTCCAAAAGAATATATAGTATTAAGGTATTTTATTCAAAACTGAAAAATAGAAATTAAAAACACATATGATTCGGGTTTTGATTAAAAATAGGAGAAATTACTATTGGAAAATATAGGATTAGGGTTTTAATTCAAAAATAATAGCCACTCCAAAAAGGAAAAGTAGGATTATGGTTTTGATTGAGAAACATGAGACATTACAATATGATTACATAGGATTATTGTTTTGATTTGAAAAGTAGTAGACATTCCCAAAAGAAAACATAAGCTTAGGATTTTGATTAAAAAATTAGAGCCATTATAAAAAAAATACTTAGGATTACGATTTTGATTAAAAAATGTGACACATTACAACAAGGAAACATATGATTAGGGTTTTGATTGAAAAATATGACATTTCAAAGAGAGAACTTAGGTTTAGGTTTTTGATTGACAAATAGGATACATTACTATAAGAAAACATAGGATTAGGGTTTTGATTAAAACCCTAAAAATATTATATATTCAAAAAGAAAACACAAGATCAGGGTTTTAAGCCAAAAATAGCAGACATTCGCAAAAGAGAACATAGGATTATTGTTTTGATTCAAAAATTGGAGCAACTCTTAAAAAAAACATAGGATTATGGTTTTGGCTAAAAAATACGAGACATTGCAAAAAGGAAACATACGATTATTGTTTTGATTAAAAAATAGCAACAATTTGCAAAAGAAAACATAAGATTAGAGGCTTGATTAAAAAATAGGAGCCATTCCGAAAATAAAACATAGGATTTATTATTTTAATTCAAAAATATGAGCCATTACGGAAAAAAAAAACATTGGATTAGAGTTTTGATTTAAAATTAGAAGAGATTACTAAAACAAAAAATAGGATTTGGGTTTTGGTTCAAACAAATGAGGCATTCTAAAACGAAAAAAAAGGATTAGAGTTTTCATTCAAAACATAAAAAAGGATGCATTCGAAAAAAACGTAGGATTACGGTTTTGATTAAAAAATGGCAGACATTTCGAAAAAAAGAAAGGATTATGTTTTAGATTGAAAAATAATAAACATTCCGAAAAGAAAACATCTTTTAGGGTTTTGATTCAAAACTTATAAATAGTAGACACTAAAAAAAAAACATGGGATTCGAGTTTTGATTAAAAAATTGGAGACATTCTAAAATGAAAACATAGGATTAGGTTTTTTATTCAAATATAGTAGTCATTCCAAAATAAAACATAGGATTAGAGATTTGATTCAAAACTGAAAAATATGACACATTACAATAAGAAAACATAGGATTCGTGCTTTGATTAAAAAATAGTAGACATTCCAAAAAGGAAACATAGGATTAAAGTTTTGATTTTAAAATACCAGACATTCCCAAATGTAAACATAGGATTGGGGTTTTGATTAAATGATAGGAGCAATTCAGAAAAAAAACACAGGATTAGTGTTTTCATTGAAAAATATGATACATTACGATAAGAAAACATAGGATTATTTTTCTTATTCAAAAATAGCAAACATTCCGAAAAGAAGAAAGATAGGCTTAGGTTTTTAATCAAAACAGATAAATAGGAGGCATTAAGAAAAGAAAACATAGGATTCCAGTTTTGATTGAAAAATAGTAGACATTCTGAAAAGAAAATATAGGATTAGGATTTTTATTAAAAATAGAAGGCATTGCAAAAACAAAACATAGTATTAAGATTTTGATAAAAAAAAAATTAGTCGAGATTTCTAAAACAAGAAATAGGATTAGGGTTTCGATTAAAAAAATAAGACATTCCGAAATGAAAACAAAAGATTAAGGTTTTGATTCAAAAATAAAAAATACAACGCATTCTGAAAAGAAAACATAGGATTAGGGTTTTATTTAAAAAAAATAGATATTCCGAAAAGAAAAGAAATGATTAGGTTTTTGGTTGAAAAATAGGAAACTTTGCGAAAAGAAAAAATAGGTCATGGTTTTTATTCAAAACTTATAAATATGAGACATTAAGTAAAGAAAACATAGTATTCGAGTTTTTAATGAAAGATAAGGGACATTTGAAAAAGAATAACAAAGGATTAGTGTTTTTATTCAAATATAGTAGGCATTTTGAAAATAAAACATACAATTAGGGTTTTGATTTAAAACTAAAAAATAGAACACATTACTGTAAGAAAACAAAGGACTATGGTTTTGATTAAAAAATATTAGACATTCAAAAAAAAAATATAACATGAAAATTTTGATTAAAAAATAGCAGATATTCCAAAAACAAAACATAGGATTACAATTTTGATTCAAAATAGGAATAATTACCAAAACAAAACATATGATTAGAATTTTGATCAGCAAATATGACATTACGAAAACAAATAATAGGATTATTGTTTTGATTCAAAAATAGCACGCACCATTAAAAGAAAAGAAAGGGTTACGTTTTTGAATAAAAATTGATAAATATGACACATTCAGAATAGATAAAATAGGATTCGGTTTTTGTTTGAAAGATAGGACACATTCCAGAAAAAAAACATTTGATTATTATTTTTATTCATAAATAGGAGGCATTATAAAAAGTAAACATAGGATTAGGGTTTTGATTAAAATTTATCAGAGATTTCGGAAACAACAGATAGCATTAGGGTTTTGATTAAAAAAATGAGACATTCCGAAATGAATTCAAAGGATTACGGTTTTGATTTAAAAGTGAAAAGTCAGACACATTCCAAAAAGAAAACAAAGGATTAGGGTTTTAATTAAAAAATACCAGACATTCAGAAAAGAAAATGAAGGATTAGGTTTTTGATTGAAAAGTAGGAGATATTCCGAGAAGAAAAACTAGGTTAGGGTTTTCATTCAAAACTGATATATAGGAGACATTAAAAAAAGAAAACATAGGATTAGGGTATTTATTTAAAACATAAAAATAGGACACACTAGTATAAGAAAACATAGGATTAAGCTTTTGATTGAAAAATATGAGATATTACAAAAAGGAAACATAGGATTGTTGTTTTGATTAAAAAATAGTAGATATTCAGTAAATAAAAGAAATGATTAGGTTTTTAAATGAAAACTGATAAATAGTAGACATTTAGGAAAGAAAAAATGTGATTCGGTTTTTGATTGAAAGATAGGAGACATTTTGAAAAGAAAATATAGGATTAGGTTTTTTATATATAAAAAAAAAAGACATTCCAAAGAGAAAATATAGGACTAGGGTTTTGATTGAAAACTAGAAGAAATTACTATAATAAAACGTAGGATTTGGATTTTGATTAAAAACAAAAAAAAAGGTGGCATTCCAAAAAGAAAGATAGGATTAGGGTTTTGATTCAAAAGTAGCAGACATTAACAAAAGAAAAGATAATACTAGGCTTTTGATTCAAAATAGGAGGCATTACGAAAAGAAAATATAGGATTAGGGTTCCATTAAAAAATAAAAGACATTTTGAAAACAAAAAATAAGATTAGTGTTTTGATTGAAATATAGAAGACATTCTAAAATTAAAACATAGGATTAGGATTTGATTAAAAAACTGATAAATAGGGTACATTAAATGAAAATATAGAATTATTGCTTTAGTTGTAAATAACAGACTTTGTGAAAAAATATAGGATCAGGATTTTGATAGAAAAAATAGGAGACATTGCGAAAAGAAAACATATGATTAGCGTTTTAATTAAAAAAAATAGCAGACATTCTGAAAGAAAAAAGAAAGGATTAGGTTTTTGACTGAAAAATATGAGATATTCCGAAAAGAAAACATAGCTTACGGTTTTTATTCAAAACTGATAAATAGAAGACACTGATAAAAGAAAACATAGGATTTGCCTTTTGATTGAAAGATTAGACAAATTACAAGAGCAAAACATAGGATTAGGGTTTTGATTAAAAACCATGAGACATTTCTATGCGAAAACATAGGATTAGGCTTTTGATTGAAAAATATAAGGCATTTCGAAAAAAAAAAAAATAGGAATAGTTTTTTTATTGAAAAATAGGAGACGTTACTATAACAAAACATAGGATTAAGGTTTTGATTAAAAACCAAAAACTAGTGGACATTTCCAAAAGAAAGCATAGGATTAGATTTTTTATTTAAAAATAGCAGACATTATCAAATGTAATCATAGGATTTGGGTTTTGATTGAAAAATAGTAGACATTCCGAAAAAAAAAATATGATTAGCATTTTGATTAAAAAAAATAGGAAGCATTATGAAAAGAAAAAACACGATTATCGTTTTGATTGAAAAACATGAGAGATTCCTAAAAGAAAACATCAGATTAAGGTCTTGATTATAAAGTAGAAAACATTCCCAAAACAGAAGATAGAATTAGGGTTTTGATTAAAAAAAATGAGACATTTCCAAAAGAAAACAAAGTGATTAGGGTTTTGATTCAAAGCTGAAAATTTGGAGACATTTCGAAAAAAAAACATAAGATTAGCATTTTGATTCAAAATAAAAAAATAGGAGATATCCCGGAAAAAAAAACATAGGATTAACGTTTTAATTCAAAACTGGAAGACATTCCAAAAAGAAATAATAGGATTAAGTTTTTTTATTCAAAACCCAAATTTAGATGACATTAAATAAAGAAAATATAGGATTAGAGTTTTAGTTAAAAAAAATAGGAGACATATTGAAAAGAAAATAGAGGATTAGGGTTTAGATTAAAAAATAAGAGACATTCCAAAAGGACGGCAAAGGATTAGGGTTTTCATTCAAAACTAAAAAGTAGGAGATGTTCAGAAAAAAAAAAACATTGGACTAGGGTTCGATTAAAATGTAGGAGACATTCTTAAAAAAAACATAGGATTAGGATTTTGATTAAAAAATTTTTGAGACATTTCGAAAATAAAACATAGGATTACGATTTTGATTGAAAAAATATAAATAGGAGACATTTTGAAAATAAAATATAGAATTATTGTTTTGATAGAAAAATATGTGACATTGCAAAAAGAAAACATAGGATTAGATTTCTAAGTCAATTATAGGAGACATTCTGATGTTGTGATAATCTTGACACTGTTGATCAGTCCATAAATGCCAATAATAATCCTTCGAACCTGTTGATCAAAGATTACCAGGATTGGGCAAAAAATAGAGTAATGTTTATTACTCAAGGATAAATAACTATTACAAGACTGATCCTTCTTAGCTTTTAGGCTTACAATAGACCAAAAGAAGATACGAGAAAACCCAAAAATGAGAACATTATAAAATTTACATAAAATGACAAGTTTTAAAATTTCAGCAAAGAAATAAAGAAGTTAACAAGTAAAAACTAGAGCCAAAAATAGCATACAAATCCAACATTTCTAGCCCAAGATTTAATCAAATCCATTATTAACATAAATGGCAAAATCGCTGTTTTCGAGTCCAAGATGATAGAATTTGGCCAAGTTCTATTATGCCTCACGAGATTAGGAAACAAGCTCATTAGTTGTGTTTGTTGACCTGTTTTTCATCAAGTGGGAAATATAAAATAACTGAACTCCATGGCCGTGACAAATACCAAAATGCCTCTACTAGTTTAAATCCCACATCTCCATGAAAGCAGAGGTAGTTCCTCAATACGGCCGGCATCACATTCCGAAAATAAAACATAGGATGAGAGTTTTGATTAAAATATATTAGGTATTCCGAAAAGAAAACAAAAGATTAGGGTTTTGATTGAAAAATAATAGATATTAATATAAGAAAACATAAGATAACAATTTTGATTGAAAAATAGGAGACATTATTATTAAAAAACCAAAAGATTAGGATTTTGAATGAAAAATAGGAGACATTCTATAATAAAACATAGAATTAGGCTTTTGATTTAAAAATAGTAGACATCCTAAAAGAAAACTATAGGATTAGTGTTTTGATTCATAAAAGAAGACATTCCCAAAAGAAAAGATAGGATTAGCCTTTTGATTAAAAAATAAGAGACATTACTATAATAAAACATTGGATTAGGGTCTTGATGAAAAACCGAAAAATAGGGGGCATTTCCAAAAAAACACCATAGGATTAGGCTTTTTATTCAAAAATAGGATAATTTCAAAAGGAAAACAAAGACTTAGTGTTTTGATTGAACAATAAAAAGCATTACAAAAAGAAAACATAGGATTAGGATTTTGATTCAAATATAGAAGGCATTCAAAAAAGAAAACATAGAATTAGCATTTTGATTGAAAAATAGGAGACATTATTATAAGAAAACATAGGATTAGTGTTATAAATGAAAAAATGAAAACATTACTATAAGAAAACATTGGATTTGGTGTTTGATTCAAAAATAGTAGACATTTTGAAAAAAAAAACATAGGATTCTGGTTTTGATTGAAAAATATGTAACATTTCTAAAGGAAAAATATCGGATTAAGGTTTTGATTAAAAATTAGCAGACATTCACAAAACAAAAGATAGGATAAGGGTTTTGATTAAAAAATGAGACATTCTGAAAAAAATAAATAAATGATTGCGGTTTTGATTCAAACTTGAAAAATAATGCACATTCAAAAAAGAAAACATAGGATTAGGGGTTTTATTAAAAAAAACTGACATTCATAAAAGAAAATAAATGATTAGGGTCAGATTGAAAAATATGAGATATTCAGAATAGAAAACGTAGGTTAGGGTTTTGATTCAAAACTGATAAATAGGAGACATTCAGAAAAAAAAACACATAAGATTTTGGTTTTGATTGCAAAATAGGAGACACTTCGAAAAAATGTAATATTAAGGTTTTGATTCAAATATAGTAGACATTCCGTAAAGAAAATATAGAATTAGGGTTTTGATTGAAAAATATGAGTCATTACCATAACAAAACATACAATGAGGGTTTTGATTAAAAAGTAATAGACATTTCAAAAAGAAAAACATAGGATTAAGGTTTTGATTCAAATATAGTAGACATTCTGAAAAAACCATAGGATTAGGGTTTCAACTGAAAAATATGAGACATTCGAAAAATAAAACATAGGATTAGTGTTTTGCGTCAAAAGTAGTAAGCATTTTCAAAAGAAACCATAAAAGTATAGTTTTGATTAAAAAAATGTGGCAATAAAAAAAATTAGGATTAGGGTTTTGATTAAAAAAATATGTGACATTAAGAAAGGAAAACATGGGATTCGGGTTTTGTTTAAAAAAAAAGAGATATTCCAAAAAGAAAACATAGAATTAGGTTTTGAATTCAAATATAGTAGGCATTCCAGAAAGAAAACATAGGATTAGGGTTTTGATTAAAAAATAGGAAACGTTACAAAAAGACAGCAAAGGAATATGGTTTTCATTCAAAACTAAAAAATAGGAGACATTCCGAAAAAAAAAAAGGATTAAGGTTAGATTAAAAAATAGGAGACGTTCTGAAAGGAAAACATAGGATTAGTGTACTGATTGAAAAATAGAAGACATTCCAAAAATAAAACATAGGATTATTGTTTTGATTGAAAACCGATAAATAGGAGTTGTTCTGAAAAGAAAACATAGAATTAGTTTTTTAATTGAACAATAGAAGACAATGTGAAAAGAAAACATAGGATTATGGTTTTAATTCAAAAATAGGAGTCATTACGATTAAAAAACATAGGATTACGATTTCTATTTTAAAATAGAAAACATTCTTAAAAGAAAACATATAATTAGGGTTTTGATTAAAAAATACTAGACATTCCCAAAACAAAAGATAGGTTTATGGTTTTGATTAAAAAAATGAAACATTCTTAAAAGAAAACAATGGATTTTGGGTTAGATTCAAAACTGAAAAATAGGACACATTGCAAAAAGAAAACATAGGATTAGGGTTTTCTTTCAAAAAATAGCAAATATTTAGAAAAGAAAAAAAAGGATTAGGCTTTTGATTGAAAAATATTAAATATTTCGAAAAAAACATAGGATTAGATGTTTTGATGAAAATATAGTATCCATTATGAAAAGAAACATAGGATTAGGGTTTTGATTTGAAAATAGGAAACATTTCTATAAGAAAACATAGGATTAAGCTTTTAATTCAAAAATGTTGACATTCCGAAAACAAAATATGCCATTAGATTTTTTATTCAAAAATAATAGACATTCCCAAAAGAAAACATAGGATTAAGGTTTTGAATAAAAATAGTACACTTTTCTAAAAGAAAAAAAATAAGATTAGGATTTTGATAGAAAAATATGATACATTATGAAAAGAACATAGGTTTATTGTTTTTATTCAAAAATAATAGACATTAACAAAAGTAAAACATAAGATTATGGTGATGATTAAAAAATAGGAGGCCTTCCAAAACAAAAATTAGGATTAGTGTTTCGATTAAATAAAATGAGGCACTAGGAAAAGAAATCATACGATTATTGTTTTAATTAAAAAATAGCAGGCATTTTGAAAAATATAATTGATTAGGTTTTTTATTAAAAAAATAAAAATATTATGAAAAGAAAAAAAAGGATTAGGGTTTTGATTAAAATATAGTAGGCATTCCGAAAAGAAAATATAGTATTACAGTTTTGATTTTAAAAATAAGAGACATTATTATAAGAAAATATAGGATTAGGGTTTTGATTTAAAAATACTAGACATTCTGAAAAAAAAGTAGAATTAAGGTTTTGTTTCAAAAAGAGTAGACATTCGCAAAAGAAAAAACATAGGATAAAAGTTTTGATTCAAAAATACGAGTAATTCCAAAAAGAAAACATAGGATTAGTGTTATAATTGAAAAATATGAGACATTACCAAAAGGAAACATATGATTATTGCTTTGATTAAAAAAAGCAGACATTTACAATATAAAATATAAGATAAGTGTCTTAATTAAAAACTTTGAGGCATTACAAAAAAAACTTAGGATTAGGGTTTTGAATAAAAAATATGAGGCATTACGAAATGAAAATATACGATTATTGTTTTTATTAAAAATAGCAGCCATTCCCAAAATAAAACATAAGATTAGAGTTTTTATTCAATAAAAGTAGGCATTATGAAAAGAAAACATACGATTACGATTTTTATTCAAAAATAGGTGGCATTGAGAAAAGAAAACATAGCCAAAGATTCCCAAGACAAAAGACAGTATTAGGGTTTGATTAAAAAAACGAGACATTTTGAAAAAAAGCAAATGATTAGGCTTTGATTAAAAATTGAAAAATATGACACATTCCAAAAATAAAACATAGGATTAGGGTTTTAATTAAAAAATAGCTGGCATTGCTAAAGAAAAATAAAGTACTAGGTTTTGGATTGAAAATAGAAGACATTCCTATAAGAAAACAAAGGATTCGAGTTTTGAGTGGAAAATAGGTGACATTGCTTAAAAAAAAACATAGGATTAGGTTTTCAATGAAAATAGGAGACATTAAAAAAGAAAACAAGGGATTAGGGTTTTAATAGAAAAATAGGAGCTATTCAAAAATAAAACATAGGATTTGTTTTTTGTTTCAAAAAATAGGAGAAATTTCAAAAGAAAAACATAAGATTACGCTTTTGATTGAAAAATATGAGACATCCCGAAAAGAAACATAACATTAAGGTTTTGATTGAAAAATTGGAGACATTGCTATAAGAAAACAGGATTAGTGTTTAGATTAAAAACAAAAAAACGGTGGACATTTACAAAAGAAAACATATGTTAATGGTTTTGATTCAAAAATAGCAAACATTACCATAAGGAAACATAGCATTAGTGTTTTGATTAAAAAATATGAGCCATTCTGAAAAGAAAACGTAGGATTAATATTTTGATTGAAAAATATGAGATAATACGAAAATAACATATGATTATTGTTTTGATTGAAAAATAACAGACAAACCCAAAAGAAAAATATAAGATTAGGGTTTTGATTAAAAAATAGGAGCCATTCCAACAAAAGACTTAGGATTAGTGTTTTGACTAAAAAACATGAGACATTACGAAAAGTAAACATGCGATTGTTGTCTTGATTAAAAAATAGCAGACATTCCAAAAAGAAACATAAGATTGCGGTTTTGATTCAAAAATAGAAGTTATTACAAAAGGAAAATATATGATTAGAATTTTAATTCAAATATAAGATGCATTACGAAAAGAAAACATGGGCAAAGATTCGCAAAACAATAGATAGGATTTTTGTTTTGATTAAAAAAATGAGACATTCCAAAAAGAACAAAAGATTAAAGTTTTGATTCAAAACTGAAAAATAGGAAACATTACGAAAATAAAACATAGGATTAGGTTTTTGATTTAAAAAAAGCACACATTTTGAAAAGAAAAAGAAAGGATTTCGCTTTTGATTTAAAAATTGAATGCATTCCTATGCGTAAACATAGAATAAGGTTTTTGATTGAAAAATAAGAGACATTACTATAACCAAACATACAATTAGGGCTTTGAATGAAAAATAGGAGACATTACTGTAAGAAAACATAGGGTTTGGTTTTTGATTAAAAAATAGTAAACATTTCGGAAAGAATACATAAGATTAGTGTTTTGATTGAAAAATATAAGACATTTCAAAATTAAAACATCAAATTAGGGGTTCAATTCAAAAATAGGAGACATTCAGAAAAGAAAACATACGATTAGGATTTTGATTGAAAAATATGAGATATTCTAAAATGAAAACATCAGATTAATGTTTTCATTGAAAAATAAGAGACATTACTTTAAGAAAACGTAGGATTAGGGTTTCTATTAAAACAGAAAATTAGGGGACATTTCCAATACAAAACATAGGTTTATGGCTTTCATTAAAAAATAGCAGACATTCCCTAAAGAAAACATAGAAATAGGATTTTTATTCAAAAATAGGAGCCACTCCTAATAAAAAATATAAGATTAAGGTTTTGTTTGGAAAATAGGAGGCATTAGAAAAAACACTTAGGATTAGGCTTTTGATTAAAAAGTATGAGACAATACAAAGAGAAAACATACAATTATTGTTTTGATTCAAAAATAGCAGACATTGCCAAAAGAAAACATAAATTTATTCTTTTGATTCAAAAATAGGAGGTATTCCAAAAAAAAATACAGGATTAGGATTTTTTTTGTTAAAAATAGTACACATTACACAAAGAAAACAAAAGATTATTGTTTTGATAAAAAATTAACAGAAATTCCAAAACCAAAAGATAGGATTAAGTTTTTGATTAAAGAAAAATTAGACATTCCAAAATAAAAATGAAGGATTAGGGTTTTCATTGAAAAATATAAGACATTTCGAAAAGAAAACATTAGGATTAGGGTTTTGATTGACAAATATGAGGCATTCAAAAAAAATCTTTGGATTAGAGTTTTGATTAAAAAATATTTGACATTACCAAAAGAAAACATATAATTATTGTTTTCATTAAAAAATAACATACATTTGCAAAAGAAAACATAAGATTAGGTTTTTGAATCAAAACCCTAATCCTATGTTTTCTTTCGGAAATGGCCCCTATTTTTCGATTCTTAATCAAAACCCTAATCTTACATTTTATTTTTAATTAGAACCATAATCTTATGTTTTCTTTTTGTAATGGCTCCTCTTTTTCAATATAAATCCTAATCCTATGTTTTCTTTTTAGAATGTCTCCTATCTTTCAATCAATATCCGAATCTTATGTTTTTTCCTTAATGTCAATTTTTTTTTAATCAAAGCCTAATCTTATGTTTTTTTTATAGTATTGTCTCCTATCTTTCAATCAAAATCCTAATCCTATGTTTTCTTTGAATCAAAATCCTAATAATATGTTTTCTTATATTAATATCACCCATTTTTCAATCAAAATCCTTATCCTATATTTTCTTTTCGGAATACCTGCTATATTTGAATCAAAACCCTAATCCTATGTTTTCTTTTGCTAATGTCTACTATCTTTCAATCAAAATCCTAATCCTATGTTTTTCTTTTCAGGAATGTGTCCAATTTATAAGTTTTGAATCAAAACCCAAATTCATTAGTTTTTTTCTGAATGTCTTCTATTTTTTAATCAAAACATTGACGCTTTGTTTTCTTTTCAAAATATCTAATATTTTCTAAGCAATGGAGACATTGCCAAAAGAAAACATTACCAATCTTAGCTTTCAATCAAAACATGAATCCTATGTTTTCTTTTGGAAATGTCCCTTATTTTTTGGTTTTTAATCAAAACCCTAATCCTATATTTTTTTTAAGAATGTCTCATATTTTTCAATCGAAAACCTAATTCTATGCTTTCTTTTAGGAATGGCTACTATTTTTCATTCAAAACCTTATTCCAATGTTTTCTTATAGTAATGTCTCCTATTTTCAAATCAAAAACCCTAATCCTATATTTTAATTTTGAAATGTCTCATATTCTTCAATCAAAAAACTAATCCAATGTTTTAATTTCGGAATTTCTACTATTTCTTAGTCAAAACACAAACCCTATGTTTTATGTTTAGAATGTTTGTTATTTTTTGAATCAAAACCCTAATCTTTTGTTTTTAATTTTTGGAATGTCTATTTTTTTTTAATCAAAACAATAATTCTATGTTTTCTTTTGGCAATGTCTCGAATTTTTTTAGTTTTTATTAAAAACTGTAATCCTATGTTTTCTTTTCTAAATATCTCATATTTTGGAAAAAAGGATACATTTCCCAAAGAAAACATTACTGATCCTTTCTTTCAATCAAAACTGGAATCCTATGTTTTCTTAGGGAAATGCCCCTATTTTTCGGTTTTCTCATCAAATTCTAATCATATGTTTTCTTTTCGAAATGTCTCATATTTTTCAATCAAAACCCTAATCCTATGTTTTCTTTTCAGACAATCAACATTTTTTCAATCAAGACCCTAATCCTATGATTTCTTTTCGGAATGTCTCATTTTTTCAATCAAAACCCTACTTTTATGTCTTCTTACCGAAATGTCTCATATTTTTTAATCAAACCCTAATCCTATGTTTTCCTTACGGAATGTAAATTTTTTTGAATCAAACCCCTAATCCTATAGTTTCTTATATTAATGTCTCTTATTTTTCAATCAAAATCCTAATCCAATTGTTTCCTTTTGTAATGCCTACTATATTCGTATCAAACCCTAATCCTTTGTTTTCTTTTCGGCATGTCTCCTATTTATCAATTTAGAATCAAAATTCTAATGTATGTTTTTTTTTCAGAATAACTCCTATTTTTTTTATCAAAAATATAATCTTTTCTTTTAGATTTCGAATGTTTGCTATTTTTCAAACAATACCATAATGCTACATTTTCTTTCCGCAATGTCTATTAGTTTTGAATTAAAACACAAATCTTATGTTTTCTTCTTGAAATGTTCCCTATTTTTTGGTTTATAATAAAAACGGTAATCCTTTGTTTCCTTATAGTAATGTCTCCTATTTTTCAATCAAAACCCTAATCCTTTGTTTTTTTTCCGAATGTCTACTTTTTTTTTTTTACTTCAAAACGCTAATCCTATGTTTTATTTTTGCAATGCCTCATATGTTTCCAATTAAAACCATAATCCTATGTTTTATTTTCAGAATGGCTGCTATATTTGAATCAAAACCATAATCCAATGTTTTCTTTTCATAATATCTCTTATTTTGTAAACAAAACTTGAATCCTTTATTTTCTTTCTTTAATGTGTCCAATTTATCAAATTTGAAAAATAAACATAGGTTTGGTTTTTTTTATTCAAAACTGATAACCGTATGTTTTCTTTTCGTAATGTCTCCTATTTTTTATTAAAATCAGTATCCTATTTTTTCTTTTCGGAATCTTTCAAATTTTTTAATCAAACCCTAATCTTATGTTTTCATTTTGGGAATATCTGCTATTTTTTTTAATCAAAACAATAATCTATGTTTTCTTTCACAAATGCAGCTTATTTTTTGGTTTTTAATCAAAAACCTTATACTATGTTTTCTTATAGTAAAGACTCCTATTCCCCAATCAAAACTCTAATCCTATGTTTTCTTTAAGGAATGCCTACTATTTTTGAATCAAAACTCTAATTTTATGTTTTCTTTTTTGTAATATCTTCTTTTTTAATAAAATCAATAATCATATGCTTTCTTTTGGTAATGCCTCATATTTTTTTCATTAAAACACTAATCCTATTATTTTTTGGAATGCCTCCCATTTTTAATCAAAAACCTAATCTTATGTTTTTTTGGGTTATTTTTTATTCAAAACAATAACACTACACAAAATCCTAATCCTATGTTTTCTTTTCTCAATGTCTACTAATTTTTATTCAAAACCCTAATCCTATAATTTATTTTCAGAATGTCTCATATTTTTAAATCAAAACACTAATCCTTTGTTTTCTTTTTTGAATGAATACTATATTTGAATCAAAACAGTAATGCTATGTTTTCTTTTTGGAATGTTTAAATTTTTTTAATCAAAATCCTAATCCTATCTTTTCTTATAGTAATGTCTCTTATTTTTCAATCAAAATCATAATCCTATGTTTTCTTTTCGAAATGCCTCTATACTTGAATAAAAAGCCCTGATTCGATGTCTGCTATTTGTGAATTTAAACAAAACTCCTATGTTTTGTTTTTGTAATGTCTCACATTTTTATGTTTTGAATCAAAACCCTAATCCTATGTTTTTCTTTTTCGCAATTGCTCCTATTATTGAATCAAACCCCTAATGCTATGTTTTCATTTGGAAATGCCCCTATTTTTCTATTTCTAATGAAAACCCTAGTCCTATGTTTGTTTATAGCAATGTCTCCTATTTTTCAGTGAAAGACCTATTCCTATGTTTTCTTTTGGGAATGTCCGCTATTTTTCAACTAAAATCCTAATCCTATATTTTATTATAGTAATATCTCTTAGTTTTCATTCCAAATCTAAATCCTATGTTTTCCTATAGTAATGTCTCCTATTTTTGAATCAAAACCATAATCCTACCATATTTTTTATTTAAAACCAGAATTCTATGTTTTCTTTTTCAATTGTCTTTTTCTTTTTTTTGCTTTTTGAATCAAAACCATAATTCTATATTTTCTTATAGTAATGTCTCTTATTTTTCAATCAATACCTAATCATTTCTTTATTTTTGGAATATCTGCTATTTTTGAATCAAAACCCTAATCATATGTTTTCTTTTCGAAATGTGTTATATTTTTCAATTTTGAATCAAAACCCTAACCCTTTGTTTTCTTTCTGAATGTCACCTATTTTTTAATGAAAAACTTAAGCCTATTTTTTTTTATAGTAATGTCTCCTATTTTTCAATCAAAACTCTAATCCTATTCTTTCTTTTAGGAATGTCTCATATTTTTCAATCAAACCCTAATTCAATGTTTTCTTTTAACAATGTCTACTATTTCTATATCAAAACCATAATATTATGTTTTCTTATAGTAATGTCTCCTATTTTTTAATCAAAACCCTAATTCTAGATTTTTTTTTCGAATGTCTACTATTTTTGAATAAAAACCATAATCCAATGTTTTCTATTCGTAATGTCTCCTAGTTTTTGAATTAAAGCACTAATACTATGTTTTCTTCTCTGAATGCCTCTTATTAATTAGTTTTGAATCAGAACCCTAACATATGATTTCTTATCAGAATGTGTCCAATTTTTCTGTTTTGAATCAAAACCCTAATCGTTTGTTTTCCTTTTGAAATGTCTCATTTTTCAATCAAAACAGTAATCCTATCTTTTGTTTCAGGAATCTCTACTTATGTTTTGTTTTCGTAATGACTGCTATTTTTGAATAAAAATCCTAATCCTATATATATATATATATATATATATATTGAATGTCTCCTATTTTTGAATCAAAGCATTAATTTTATGTTTTCTTTTGGCAATGCCTGCTTTTTTAAAATCAAAACAATAATCGTGTGTTTTCCTTTCGTAATGCCTCATATTTTTTTAAACAAAATCCTAATTCAAAGATTTTTTAGGAATTTCTCAAATTTTGTAATCAAAACCCTAATGGTATGTCTTATTTTGGTAATATTTGTTATTTTTTAATTAAAACAATAATCCTATGTTTTCTTTTTGTAATGTCTCATAGCTTTCAACCAAAACTCTAATCCTATATTTACTTTTCGCAATGGCTCCTATTTTTGAATCAAACACTAATCCTAAGTTTTCTTTTGAGAATTTCTACTATTTTTGAATCTGAACCCTAATCCTATGTTTTCTTTTGGAACTGTCTGATATTTTTCAATCAAAACCATACTCCTATGTTTTCTATTAGGGTTGTCTCATTTTTTTAAATCGAAAACGTATTCCTATCTTTTGTTTTGGCAATCTTTGCTAATTTTTAATTAAAATTCTAATCCTTTGTTTTCCTTTCTGAATGTCTGTTATTTTTAATCAAAAATCATAATCCTATGTTTTCTTTTCGGAACACCTCCTATTTTTGAATTAAATCCCTAATCTTATATTTTCTTTTGGGATTGGCTGCTATTTTTTAATCAAAAAAATAATCGTATGTTTTATTTTGTAATGTTTAATATTTTTTATTGAAAACCTAATCCTAAGTTTTTTTTTCTAATGCCTCCTATTTTTTAATCAAATCCCTAATACTATGTTTTTGTTTCGGAACGCCTCCTATTTTTGAATCAAAACCATAAGCCTATGTTTTTCTTTTTGGAATGTCTGCTATTTATGAATCAAAAGCCCAAATCTATGTTCTGCTTTTGGGAACATGGTCTATTTTTTAACTTTAATGAAAACCCTAATGTTATGTTTTCTTATAGTAATGGCACCTATTTTCCATTCAAAACCTGAATCCTATGTTTTCGTTTCACTATGCCTCATATTTTTCAATCAAAACGCTAATTGTATGTTTTCTTTTAAGAATGTCTACTATTTTTTCAATAAATATTCATATCCTATGTTTTCATTTCGGAATGTCACCAAGTTTTAAATTGAAATATTAATTCTATTTTTTTTCAAAATGTCTCATATTTTTCAATTAAAACCCTAATCCTATGTTTTCTCTTCAAAACTTTTACTATTTTTGAATAAAACCATCCTATCTTTTCTTATATATTGTCTCCTATTTTTCATTCAAACCCCTTGTCCTATGTTTTCGTAAAGGAATGCATCCTATTTTTCAATGAAAAACCTAATCCTTTCTTTGCTTTTTGGAATGTCTTCAATTTTTGAATCAAAATCCTAATCCTACGTTTTCTTTTAAGAACGTGTCCTATTTTTTCAGTTCTGAATCAAAGGCCTATTCTTTTGTTTTCTCTTTTTGGAATGCCTCATTTTTTTTAATCAAAATCCTAATCGTATCTTTTGTTTTGGGAATGTCTACCTATGTTTTATTTTCATAATGTCTCCTATTTTTGAATAAAAATTCTAATCCTTTACTATCTTTTCAAAATGACTCTTGTTTTTTAATCAAAACCTAATCTTATGTTTGTTTAAAAATTGCTTGCTATTTTTGAATCAAAACAATAATCGTATGTTTTCTTTTCGTAAGATCTCATATTTTTTAGTCAAAAACCAAATCCTAAGTGTTTTCTTTTAATGCCTCTTATTTTTTAATCAAAACCCTAATTTTATATTTATTTTTGGGAATGTCTACTATTGTTGAATAAAAAAAAAATAAATCCTATCTTTTATTTTTGTAATATTTAATTTTTTTCAATCAAAACCTTAATCCTATTTTTTATTTTCAAAATGGCTCCTCCTTTTGAATTAGTGCCCTAATCCTATGTTTTTGTTTTCGGAATGTCTACTATTTTTTAATCAAAACCCTAGTCCTAATCTTATGTTTTTTTTTTTCAAAATGTGCCATATTTTTGAAAAGTAGGGAACATTTCCAAAAGAAACATTACTAATCCTATCTTTCAATCAAAACTTGAATCATATGCTTTCTTTTCAAAATGTCTCATTTTTCAATCAAAACCGTAATTTTATATTTCCTTATGAGAATGTCTGCTATTTTTGAATAAGAATGATAATCAGACGTTTTCTTTTGGAAATGCCTCCTATTTTTTAATCAAGTTACTAATACTATGTTTTCTTTTAAAAATGTCCAAGATTTTTTGGTGTTTAATCAAAACACTAATCATATCTTTTTTATATAGAAATATCTCGTATTTTTCAATGAGAATACTAATCCAATGTCACATATTTTTCAATAAAAATCCTAATCTATGTTTTTTCTTCGTAATGGCTCCTATTTTTGAATAAAAATCCTGATCCTAGGATTTCTTTCAGAATGCATCGTATTTTTTAATCAAAACCATAATCTTATGCTTTATTTTGAGAATGCTTGCAATTTTTTAATCAAAACATTAATCCTATGTTTTCTTTTTGTAATGTATCATATTTTTTAATCAAAATCCTAATCCTAAGTTTATTTTTGATTGCCTCTTATTTTTAAATGAAAACCGTAATCTTATGTCTTTTTTTGGGAATATCTGCTATTTTTGAATCAAAACAATAATCATGTGTTTTCTTTTCGTCATGTCAAAATTTTTAATCAAAACCCTAATCCTATATTCCCTGGTCGATATATCTGCTATTATTCAACTAAAACCTTAATCGTATTCAATCTTTTTGGAATGTTACCTAAATTTTCGTAATGTCACCTATCTTTTAATCAAAACACTAATCCTGTGTTTTCTTTTCATAACGTCTTCTATTTTAAATAAAATTCCTAATCCTTATCCTATATTTTGTTTCGTAATGTTTCAATTTTTTAATCGAAATACTAATCCTTGGTTTTATTTTCGGCATATTTCCTATATTTCAATCAAAACCCGAATCTTGTGTTTTCTTTCTCTTAATGTCTCCTATTTATCAGCTCTGAATGAAAACCCTAATCCTATGTTTTCTTTTGGGAATGTATGCTATTTTTAAATCAAACCCTTATCATATGATTAATTTTAAAAATGTCTGCTATTTTTAAATCAAAACCCTAGTCCTACATCTTCTTTTGGGAATGTCCCCTATTTTTCGGTTTTTAATCAAACCCCTAATCCAATGTTTTTTTATTGTAGCGTCTCTTATTTTTAATCAAAACCCTAATCCTATGTTTTCTTTTTACAATGTCTCCTATTTTTCAATCAAAACCATATTTCCTTTTTTTCTTAGAGTAATGTCTAATATTTTTAATCAAAACTCTAATCTTGTGTTTTCTTCTCGGATTATATACTATTTTTGTATCAAAATCCTAATCCTACATTTTTTTTAATAATAATGTATCTTATTTTTCAACCAAAACCCTAATCTGATATTTTCTTTTGGGAATGTCTACTATTTTTTAATCGAAACTATAATCGAATGTTTTTTTTCATAATGTGTCATATTTTTTCATTAAAATCGTATTACTAAGTTTGTCTTTTTGAATGCCTCCTATATTTTTAATTAAAACCCTAACTTTATGTTTTATTTTGGAAATGTCTTCTATTTTTTAATCAAAACAATAATCGTGTGTTTTTTTTTCGTAATCTCTCATGTTTTTTAATCAAAACCTAATCCTAAGTGTTTTTTAATGCCTCCAATTTTTTAATCAGAACTCTAATCTTATGTTTTCTTTTGGTAATATATGCTATTTTTCAATCAAAGCAATAATAATATGTTTTCTTTTCGAAATGTCTCATATTTTTCAATCAAAACCCAATCCTATGTTTTTCTTTTTGGAATGTCTACTAATTTTGAATCAAAACCTTAATCCTATGTTTTTTTTATAGTAATGTCTGCTATTTAATGTCTCCTATTTTTCATTCAAATGCTAATCCTATGTTTTGTTATAGTAATGTCTCTTATTTTTTATTCAAAAGCGTAATCCTACGTTTTCTTATAGTAATGTCTCCTATTTTTCAGCTAAAACTCTAATCATATATTTTCTTTTCGGAATGCATACTATATTTTATTCAAAACTCTATACCGATTTTTTCTTTCAGGAATGTCTCATATCTTTAAATCATACACATATTCCTATGTTTTCTTCTCTAAATGTTTCTTATTTATCAGCTTCGAATCAAAACACTAACCTATGTTTTGTTTTTAGAATGTCTAATATTTTTCAATCAAAATCCTCATCATTTCTTTTCTTTTCGAAATGTTTTCTATTTTTGAATGAAAACTCTAATACTATATTTTATTTTTTGGAATGTGTACTATTTTTTAGTCTTGAATCAAAATCCTAATTTCATTATTTCTTTTCGGAAGGATAAGTTTAGGGTTTTTATTCATAACCCTATTTTTGATAGGAGACATTACTATGAGAAAAAATAGGACTAGTGTTTTTAATCAAAATCCTAATCCTATGTTTTCTTATAGTAATGTCTCCTATTTTTTAATGAAAACATTGATTCTATATTTTCATTTCATAATGCCTACTATATTTGAACCAAAATCCTAATCCTGTGTTTTCTTTTCGCAATGTCACATTTTTTTTTACTGAAAACCCCAATCCGATGTTTTCTTTTCAGAATGGCTACTATATGCGAATCAAAACATAATTTAATAGTTTTGAATCAAATCCATAATCCTATGCTTTTCTTATATTAATATCTCCACTTTTTGTATCAAAACACTAATCCTATATTTTTTTTTCTGAATGTGTTATATTTTTCAGTTTTGAATGAAAATCCTAATCTTTTGTTTTCTTTTTCAAATGTCTGTTATTCTTTAATCAAAACCGTCATTATAACTTTTTTTTTTGGAATGACTCGTATTTTGCAAAAAAAAAAAAAAAAATTCGAATTCTACGATTTCTTTTATTAGCGTCTCCTATTTATCAATTTTTAATCAAAACCCTAACTATTTTTCATTTTCGGAATATCTCCTATTTTTCAATCAAAAACTTAATTCTTTCTTTTCTTTTCAGAATGCCTATTGTTTTTTAATCAAAAGCATAATCCTATGTTTACTTCTCAGAATGTGTCCTATTTTTCAGTTTTGAATCAAAACCCATATCCTCTGGTTTTTTTGCAATGTCTTACTTTTCTTAGTCAAAACCATGATCCTATGTTTTCTTGTAGGAATGTCTATTGTTTTTCAATCAAAACCAAAATCGTTCACTTTCTTTTCGGAGTGTCTATTATTTTTTAATCAAAACAAAAATCCTATGTTTTCAATCAAAACGCTAACACTATTTATGAATCAAACCCCTAATCTTTTGTTTTCTTTTCAGAATGTCTATTATATTTGAATCAAAACCCAAATCCTATTTTTTCTATAGTAATATCTCTTATTTTTCGTTCAAAAAAATAATCCTATGTTTTTTATGCGTTCTCTGCAAGTGCACGGGTAGCACATAAGTAATATAGTGGTACCCCCTAAGGGGTAGGGTTATCGAACCTCACGGAACAGGACTTAAAGTACTAATTTCTCCTGTAATGTCTAATGAATCACAAGTTGAGAGATAGTTGAAATGAAGAATAATAAAAAAAATATTGAATGGAGAAGGTGATAGGTAACTAGGATCGAGTGTTACAACAGCAAGAGAATAATGCCCCTGGGTGATTCCTATAGATTATTGCATGCTATCTTACCCTTAATGCATACCAGATACAGTCTATGATTCGTGTGTGTGCTCACAAGCATTGTTGCATCTATGGTTCTCAAATACACCGAGTTTTGTGAAGGTAATTATGGGTTTCTTGCTGGACAAGTCACATACTGAGTTTTACACAAGCAACTGTGCAATTCAAACACATCGAGTTATGCAAACACAAGATTAAACACAAGAATCAAAAGAACTACATAGAACAATAAATGCAAGTGTTAAAGCATACAAATCATCCGAGTTCACAACCTCAAGGCACTATTGCCAGTTAGCCTCTCATGGGTGGGTACAACAAGGAAGAAACAATAAAAGAACAACAAGATGAAGGCATGACTCCATTCTCTTCTGTCGATGATCTTCCTTGCCGAGCTCTGTGTTCTAACTCCACTTCTCAAGTACCTCCAACTCATCCTTTATCTCCTTAGGTGGTGTAGTGAAGCCTGATCTTCGATCTCATCAAAGTCCTCCCGTTGGAAAGAAGAATCCCTGAAAAGATGAGAAATGTTAGGATTATGCCCTCGAATGCCAATGAGGATACTTGTATTAGGGCATTTTATTTGTATTATACATTATTATTTATTATATAGGCACTTATTTTGATATTCATATAAATCTTGTGATGGCATTGTAATTAGTTTTGAATATCACAGTCTATGTGTATTAAGTTAAACCTTCTACTCTTTGTGAGATAAAGAGGAGAGCACTAGAAGGGTTTGGTTCTAATACACTTAAATAGTTCACAAACCAGAGAACCTTTAATTGGGCGTTAATGGTTCGTAAGAATTTGTATGACATGTACTTTGACAAAGAGTGCTAGTTGAACAATATGAAATAGTGGGAGCATATGTCATAAATGCATCACTGGGATTGATGCATTCGAACATGACTCACAACAAACCAATCACATGGGTTTTACTCTTTGACAGTCAATGATTGGGATTGTTGGTTATGATTATATGAGTGGACCTTAGACCTGAGGTATCATGATCACAATGTACCTGTGACGTCTAGTCTGTTACTAAAGTCGTTAAGCTTAGTTTACCTTTTGGTAGGGCCAACCTCGAAGTGCAACTATGTCGGGCAAGTAGCAGTTGTGAGTGATCACCAAGAAGGAATTCGTTCTCTCGGAAGTAAATGAGTTAGTATCCTATGCGATTATAAGTATGTGAGATTAGAAGACTTTGGCCAAGGCAGTCAAACTAATCGTGTGTGACACGAAGGGTAGTTTGGTAATCTCACTTTACTATAGCTATTTGCATATGATCGAGTTCAGTGAGTTTGACAATTACCATGGCTCTCACTCGGTTGGGATACAAGAACGAAAGGTTTATACACATATGGTAATCATAATCGGAAAGGTTTGTAATGATCTACTCATTCGTGTTTGGTTGGGTTACGATGTGGAGCCATGGGGCTGGCTAGGTGTCACCCATGTTCTTTCGTATCCTCCCATTGCCAATCGGAACGAACCTAGGGAGTCACGCTTAAAGGGATAAAGAATCAATCTTGTTTTTAGTGCAGGGGTAAAATTGTCAATTTACAATTTTACTTCATGGGATAAGTTAAATTGTAAATTGATCTAGGATTTTTTTTCTTGAGTTTAAATTTTGATTTAAATTCGATGGAGTCAAATAGATAATCAAAATTATAAGTACTAAAATACAAAAGTGGTTTTAGTTAGATTAGGACTCATATTTCTAATAGAACTTCTATGATGATGTTTATCATATTATGAAGGTTCATATTTTGAATAGGACTCATAATTGAATAATGTTTATCATGTTTTATGAAGTCTCTATAAATACGACTCCTCTCTAACCCTAGAAAATCAATTAATTCTCTAGTGTGAGAATCCCCAAGCTCTTTCTTCCTCTCTAACTCTAGCCGCCTTTTGGAGAAGAAGAAGAAGATAGTTTCCTAATCTCGGCGTGTGATCTAGAGGTGTGGGACCTTTGTTCAATACTAAAAAGATCTACGGCAGTCCAAGAAACAAATTCAACACATCAAATAAAGGCTTTCAAACATTACGAGGTAATATTCTAGGCCTTTGTAATTAATTAATTAAAATTATGGTGTTCATTAAACCAATTAGACTATATCGCAAGTTTATTAGTGCTTCCGCATGTTTTTTATGATATCTTTGATTTTTGCGATATAGACTAACAAGAAAGAAACCCTAGAATTTGGAGTTAAAAAGGTAGTTTGAGGCCCGACAAGGGCTGGACATGGTCGTGTTCAACCCTTGTTCTTTACTGAGATTTGCATGTGTACAAAACCCGAGATAATCTGCGGATGCTGCATGGTAGTGCGTCCCCCCGTGCTCTGCTAGTGCATGCCCATGTAAAGGGCAGCATGCCCGTGTTACCCCTGAAGAAGACAAGATATCTTTTTTCTAAGATTTTCAGTGGAAGGAACACGAGCGTGCTTAGACCGTGTTCTACCTGGGACACCCCCTTGCCATAATTTCGCCAACTTGTTCTCCAGGCTGGAAAGATCAGTGGGACAGAGCACAGCCGCGTTCTGCCAATGTTCAGCTTGCTCTTTTTCATTGGTCGTCAAACACACGCATTTTGCCCTTGGTTTCACTGCAAATTGACTCGAGCCCGAGATTCCTACACAATAAACATTATACCTCGAATAGCATTGAATGTGTATAAACATATGCTAAAGGACAAATAGACGAATGAAATAAAGGGCATGAAACCATGATGTAAAATGCACCCATCAATTTTCTTATAGTAATGTCATGTTTTTCAATCAAAACCCTAATCTTATGTTTTTTTTAAATGCCTACTATATTTGAATCAAAACCCTAATCCTTTGTTTTTTTTTCGGAATGGCTCCTATTTTTCAATCAAAACAGTAATTATTTCTTTTCTTTTCGGAATATTGAATATTTTTGAATAAAAAACATAATGCTATGTTTTCTTTTGTAAATGTCTTCTATTTTTTTATTTTTAATTAAAACCATAATACAATGATTTTATTGCAAAATGTCTCATATTTTTCTGTCAAAATCGTAATCCAATGTTTTCTTTTCAGAATGTCAACCATTTTTTACTCAAAATTTCAATCCTACGTTTTCTTCTAGTAATGTCTCCCACCTTTCATTCAAAAACTTAATATGATGTTTTCTTATAGTAATGTCCCTTACTTTTCAATCAAAACCGTAATCCTAAGTTTTCTTGTACTAATGTCTCCTATTTTTCAATTAGAACCCTTATCCTATGTTTTCTTCTTGGAATGACTAGTATATTTTAAAAATAGTACTAATCCTATGTTTTCTTTATGGAATGTCTCCTATTTTGCAAACAATTCCTGAATCCTATGTTTTTTTTTTCTTTTCTAAATGTCTCATATTTTTTAATCAAAACCAAAAACCTCACTTTTTTTAATGTGTCCGAATTTTTAATTAAATAATTAATATTATATTTTTCTTTTGGGAATGTCTGCTATTTTTTATTCAAAACCATATTCTTATATTTTACTTTTGGAATGTCTCATATTTTTCAATAGATAACCAAATCATATGTTTTCTTTTCATCATGTCTCATACTTTTAATCAAAACCCTAATACTATATTTTCTTGTCGATATGTCTCCTATTGTTAAACTAAAACCCTAATCCTATGTTTTTTTTTTTGGAATGTTACCTAAATTCTTGTAATGTCTCCTATCTTTCAATCATAGCACTAATCCTATGTTTTCTTTCAATAATGCCATGTATTTTTCAATAAAAATCCTAAGCCTTATCCTATGTTTTGTTTCGTAATGTCTTTGATTTTTTAATCGAAACACTAATCCTCTATTTTCTTCCCAGAATATCTCCTATCTTTCAATCAAACCCTGAATCCTATGTTTTTTTTCTTAATGTCTCCTATTTATTTGTTTTCTTTGTGAATGTTTGCTATTTTTAAATCAAAACCCTAATCCTATTATTTTTTTTGGGAATGTCTGCTATCTTTCAATCAAAACCCAAATCCTATGTTATCTTTTGTGAATTTCCCTTATTTTTCAGTTTTTAATCAAATTCCTAATCCTATGTTTTTTTATTTCAATGGTTCCTCTTATTTTTTTAATAAAAACCCTAGTCCTATGTTTTATTATAGTACTGTCTCCTATTTTTCAATCGAACCTCTAATCCTATGGTTTTCTTCAGAATGGATAATATATTTGAATAAAAATCCTAATCCTATATTTTCTTTAAGAAATGTGTCTAATTTTGGAAACAAAACAACAATCTTATGTTTTCTTTTCTTAATTTTTTATATTTATTAATTTTGAATCAAAACCCTAACCTATGTTTTTTTTTTCGTAATGTCTCCTATTTTTCAATCCAAAATATAATATTTTCTTTTCTTTTCAGAATGTCCGCTATATCTGAATCAAAGGCTATAGCTCTTTCTACATCTTTTACACACAAAATTCAAAATTTCAACTAGTAGAGCATTCTGCAAAGGAATCTGACTTTCCGGGGTTTTTTTTAACACAAGACAAGCGGCTCCACAATCAGGGTAAAGTGAAAGAATTTTAGGTCTTAAAAGTAAAAGAGAGTCTACAAATAGGCTCCAATGGTTCCTAACACACCCATGCCCTCCTAGGTTCAAGCAATACCAAACAAGCAATCACGGGTCATAATTAGTAAAGTACTCATCTACAACAAGCATGCAACACTCCACCACACTCAAAGCTTACATTATCCTCAATTTATAAATAAATGACATGCAAAGTGACAATAAGGGGCAAAAATATAAAGAGAGGATGTAATGATCTTCCTTGAACAATGTGGATGATGGTGCCACCCTCACATGTGGGCTATTTAACCCCAATTACACATACATGGAGACTGATGTTGCCACTCTCTCGTGTTGCCAATCCAACTCCCAGCACCCACACAACACCTGAGATATATAGAGGCACACAAGTAAAGCTCACACGTAACAAAATAGGGGCTGAAATAAAGTACTGAAAATAAACAAACCAAAATGCCAGTATAGCAGGGGGCTCACCATGCTAACTCCCAGCAACCAGTGTAGTATTGGGGTCAAGGAGGAAGAAAATCCATTATCTCAAGACTATGGTACGAGAAGGGACTGCTTCCACCGGCGATAACAAGCTGTGCTTCGTTAACCAAGAAGCACATTCCCCGAAGAAATCGGGTAATATACAGGACAGCAAAGATTGATTGCCCCCTGGTGTCAGTTGACTGATGATGGAAAGTGTTGATGACAACATACCCCAGATGGTAAGGAGTCCTGTCAACCATGCTCAATAGGTACTCGAACTTGGGGATGGTAATAGCATTAGTGCACTGAATCGGAGCAGTAATAGTACCGCTGAGCAATGTATGGATGAATTATAGTGCACGTGACTTGAGCTTTGAAGTTGTGCTATGGCTAGGCCTAAAGGGATGGGCAAGGTCACACATCCTCTACCATAGAGCAAACGGGGATACCCTTAGGTCAGGTGATATCAACAAGGCACGGTACTTGTCCGTCCGCGTATTGGTGGGCTCGTACAAGCCCATGAACACTGAGAGCTCAGTATAACTCAGATAATAGGCCTGCCCGAGGAACTGAAAGTTGATAGTGTGGGGGTCATCGCAAGTGCCCCACTGCCTCTTAAACATGGATAAGAACTCCAGTGTAATATCCCGGTAAGCGGGCTCGGTGACAATGAGAGATCTGATCCAGCCACCAGCGGTAAGCAGCTACTCAACCTTCTCCCGCAGTTTTGCCATTTGTAAAGCATCCCAATTGATGGTACGCACAACACCGAAGGTGCCTGCAGAAATCTATGCACGGTGCTCTTGTCTCGCATGCACAAGAGATACAGCTCGTCTCGACATTTTTTGCCGAAGATAATAAGAGAAATTTAGTTCAACTGACAGAAATCAAAGCAGACACGGTTGTGCTAGGGGCACTGAGCCCGTGCATTAGAAAGGCACGACTATGTAATTTGGGACATGGCCTTGGTTAATAGGAACACGGCCGTGGTTCTAACAATTTAAAATGAAGAAAACACCAACTTAGTGCCAAATCAATTGTTAAAATTAGCAAAAGAAAGTGGGAGACAAAGAGAAATTATCCCACTGCATATAACATGAAATATCGAGCAAGAAGAAACAACCAAAATCAAAGGAAACAAAGAGAGTTACCAATAAACGTAATGATCGACCACCTAAAAGAAGAAGACACACGGACTCAACAAGAAGACTGGCAGTAAACGCCTACTGGAGGAAGAAATCATGCATAAGTGAGGATGCGAAAGTGAAAATGGTAGTTAGGGTTTGATTTAAAGCGCATAAAGGAGGGTAAGGAAGAGAAATGGTCAGACGCGACTGTTCACCTCCTGACATGGTGTGCGACAAGTGCGTGTCAAGACACAGGAATCAGTGCCAGTGTAAATGCATGAGACACGCCTGTGTGACAAGCGTGTTCCTCCCCTTGATTATTTTAGGAAAAATTCCCAACACTGCTGGGAAAAAGACACGACTATGTGAAATGCTACATAAACGTGCTTGAGGGCGACACACTCATGTTACAACCCGTGTCAACTTGGAAGGGTTCCTAGACACAGTATGTACCTACCAACCAACAGACTCAGCAAAAACTCAAAAATGCAGACCACACGCATTCGCTAAAAGAAACAGGAGAAGAAAAATCAGAGGAAACCAAAAAAAGAGAATCATGGTAGTCAACAAACAAAAGAAAACACTGAAACAAAGAGAACAATCACAAAGAAAACAAAACAACTATGACTTGGGTTGCCTTCCAAGAAGCGCTTGTTTTACTTCACTAGCTTGATGTACCTTGTAAATCGGGAGGAGCATGGAGGAGGAAAACACTACTAATCTCTAAAGAAGTGTGTTCCTTTCTTACTGCATAATGTTTTAACTGATGCCCATTAACCTTTAAAGTTCCCTTCTTGGGATGCGAGATCTCAACTACACCATGAGGAAATGTTTGTGTGATTGTGTAGGGTCCCATCTATCTGCATTTGAGTTTGCCTAGGAAAAGTTTCAACCTAGAATTGAAGAGAAGGACTGGTTCCAACACTTAAAAAATTGCTTGTCCCTTTTCAAGCGATCATCATGGATTTTTCTAACTTTCTCATTTCTCCTTGTAAACTAAAGAATTCTCATTGGCATTCAACCTGTGCTTTTCCATTTCATTCAACTGATACTTTCTTTTCTTGTACGCATAGCCCAAATTGAAATTAAGCAATTTGATTGCCCAATATGATTTATGCACCAATTCCACGGGGAGATGACATTCTTTACCATAAACCAAATGGAAAGCAGTGTGGCCGATGGAGGTCTTGTAAGCTTTCCTGTACGCCCAAAGAGTATCATCTAACCATTCTGACCAGTATCTCCTATTATGCTGCACTATTTTTTCAAGTATTCTCTTTAACTCACGATTTGTGACTTCAATCTGGCCACTCGTTTGGGGGTGATAGCCCGTCGCAATAGGATGAGTAATTCCACATTTCTTCATCACCTTTTCGAATTGAGCATTACAAAAGTGAGTTCACCAATTGCTAATAATCACTCTTGGAGTGCTAAATTGAGTAAAAAACTTTTTTAGGAATTTTACCATGACCTGTGCATCATTAGTAGAAAAAGCTTGCACTTCTACCAACTTGGAGACATAGTCGACTGTCACCAACACATACTTATTTTCACTTGAGTTAAGTAAAGGGGCCATGAAGTCAATTCCCCAGACATAAAAAAATCTCATATTGCTGGATGGGGGTCTATTTCATCTCATTGAGTTTGGGCAGATTCCCATTTCTTTGACACTGGTCACAAGTTTGAAAAAATTCTCGATCATCACTAAAAAGTGAGGACTAAAAGAAACCGGCTTCCAACACTTTTTCAGTCTTACGATTTGCACCAAAATGTCCTCCGCCTGTTTTGAGTGGCAATGTCTCAAAATCTCCTATCCCTTAGCATGTGACACGTCGTGATGAACTACCAGGTCAACACAAAGCTTATATAGGAAGGGATCCTCTCAGAAATAATTTTTAGCATCTAACAAGAACTTCTTCCACTACTGATATAGAAATTGTGATGGGATCACTCGCCCCACAAGGTAATTGGCAAGATCGGGGAACCAATGGTAGCCATCATCATATCCCAGACTTGCCCTGATCAAATACAGGTGTTCCTCATTGATCTTTTGATGCCTAATATCACTATCTGGATGCATTAGACGCGACAAATGATCAACCACAACATTTTCTGACCCCTTCTTATCCCTAATCTCCAAGTTGAACTCTTGTAGCAACAAGATCCATATGATTAATCGAGGCTTTACATCAGTTTTGGAAAGGAGATACCTGATGGCTGCATGGTCCGAATAAACTATGATCTTAGACAACACCAAATAAGACCGAAATTTATTAAAAGTAGATCCTTTTTCATTTTGGTGTAATTTCCTTGGGTTGGTGTCAAGGTCTTACTAGCATAATAGATCGAGTGGAATTGTTTATCGTACCTCTATCCCAATACCACTCCAACTGCCCAATCGCTTGCATCATACATGAGTTCGAAAGGGCGGCTCCAATTAGGACCCTTGAGAAGCAGCGAGACACTCCAACTTCTCCTTTAAACCTTGGAAAGCAGCGAGACACTCCTGATAGCACTCCAACTTCTCCTTTAAACCTTGGAATGCAGTGAGACACTCCAGATTAAAGTTAAAAGGTGTGTGCTTTTCCAAGAGTTTTGTTAAAGGCTTGGAAATCCTTGAGAAGTCGTGAATGAGTCCCCTATAAAACCCTACGTGATTGAGGAAGCTTCATATGCCCTTTGTGGTTGAAGGCGGGGAAAGCTTCTCAATTCCACCCAACTTTGCTTTATCCACTTCAATCCCCACACTTTAAATCTTATGACCTGGAATAATCCCCTCTCTCATCATAAAGTAGTATTCTCCCACTTCAATACCAAGTTTGTTTCCTCACATCTTCCGAGACCCATTTTAAAATTTCCAAACATCCATCAAAAGAATCCCCAAAGACCGAAAAATCATCATTTAACACTTCCATGAAGTCTTCAATGAATTCGCCGAAGATCAGCATCATGCATCTTT
The DNA here is from genome assembly GCA_020875875.1 of Dioscorea alata. Lineage (NCBI taxonomy): Eukaryota > Viridiplantae > Streptophyta > Magnoliopsida > Dioscoreales > Dioscoreaceae > Dioscorea > Dioscorea alata. The sequence continues at coordinate 7,955,196 of CM037020.1, forward strand.
GGAAGGTTGCCTGTGTATTGCATAGACTGAACGACATTTTTCTATAAGCAAAGATGCCATAAGTGCATTTGAATGTGGTTTTTTCTTGGTTCTCGGGGGACTACTAAAATTTGAAGGTATCCAGACAACCCATCAAGGAAATAATATTATTGATGGCCTACAAGCCACTCGAGCATCTAATCAATAAATAGTAAGGGGAAATGATCCTTTCGCGTTGTATCATTTAGCTTCCAATAATTTATTCAAACACGCCATCCAGTCACCGTACGGGTGGGGATTAACTCATTATGTTCGTTTCAAATCACCGTAGTCCTACCCTTCTTTGCATGACTTGAACTGGGCATACCCACAGGTTGTCTCATATGGGACAGATAATACTGGCATCTAAGAGTTTTTTTTACTTCATTCTTTACCACAACCATCATATTAGCGTTTAACTTGCGCTGGGGTTGGACCTTGGGCCTCATGTTTCCTTCCATCAGGATCTTATACGTACAAAATAATGGATTGATTCCCCTAATCTCAAAGATACTCCAGGCAATGGCCCTCTTATGTAATTGCAATAAATCCACCAATTTCCCTTTTTTTCTCTGTATCTAGTATGGAAGAAATGATGACAGGCATTCCTAGGTTCTCCTCTAAGAAGACATATTCCAAATGTGCAGGTAGCTCTTTAAGTTCCTTCATGGTAGGACACGACACTATTGGTTATGTAGTTGTATATTTCTCCTTCTTCTTCTTAACAACTGTGCCAACCATAAAATTGTTCTACTCATAGTTTCTTGCGGAAGTGAACTGATACTCAACAAGCACGAAACCACTAGGTGGCTCGGGTTGTGGATCCTCATTGATTCCAGTTGACACGGTCATCAACTACATAATGCCACATCCCTCTTATTGATCATGACTATATTGGCGAGGACCAGTAACTATACTCACAAATTCATTCTACTGATCTGTCCAATCGCAGAATTTTGAAATCAGGGTAGCTAGTCCCTGCTTGTCAATAGACACAATATACCCCTCACTATGATCAGGAATATGTGAGTAACTACGCAGGGCATCTAAATAGCTCATCTGTGGTGGCACTGTGGTACCGCGAAGCATCGATACCCAATAAATTCAGGTTATTTCCTACAGTAGTTAAAATAAAATGAATCAAAGAATAAATACACAAAAAGGTAAAAAAGTATGTTCACCAATATGCACAGTATTAATAAACTAGATCACCAAAATCCTAATGTTCCTAAGAGCTGCCAGTCCCCGGCAACGGCGCCACAAACTTGATGTGTTCTCCACAAGTGCAAGGGTCGCACACAAGTAATAAAGTGGTTCCCCCTAAGGGGTAGGGTTCTTGAACCTCAGGGAACAAGAATCAAAGTACTAATTTCTACTCTGATGTCTAGTGAATCACAAGTTGAGAGATAGTTGAAATGAAGAATAATAAAGAGAAGATCGAATGGTGACATTGCATGCTATTTCACCCTTAATGCCTACCAGCTACGTTCTACAATTCATGTGTGTGCTCACAAGCAATGTTGCATCTATGGTTCTCAAATACACCGAGTTTTGTGAAGGTTACTGTGCGTTTCTTGCTGGACGAGCCACACAATGTGTTTTACACATGCAACTGTGCAATTCAATCACATCAAGTTATGCAAACACAAGATTAAACAAAAGAATCAAAATAACTCCATAGAACAATAAATGCAAGTGTTAAAGTATACAAATTATCCGAGTTCTTAACCCCAAGGCACTATGGCCAATTAGCCTTTCATGGGTGGTTACAACAAGGAAGAAATAATAAAAGAACAACAAGAGGAAGGCATGACTCTCTTCTCTTCTCTAGATGACCTTCCTTGCCGAGCTCCGAGTGCTAACCCCACCTCTCAAGTGCCTCTAACTCATCCTTCATCTCCTTAGGTGGTGTAGTGAAGCTTGATCAAAGTCCTCCCAATGGAGAGAAGAATCTACGAACAAATATGAGAAATAAACCCTAGAATTTGGAGTCAAAAACTCTGTTTTGGGCCTGACATGGTCTAGACATGGTCGTGTTCTGCCCTTGTTCTTTACTAAGATTTGCATGCGTGCAAAACCCAAGATAATCTATGGATGCCGCATGGTCGTGCGTCCCCTATGCTGTGCTAGTGAACGCCTGTGTAAAAGGCAGCATGGCCATGTTCCCCACGAGGAAGAGAAGATATCTTTTTCCTGAGATTTTCAGTGGAGCGAACATGAGCTTGCTGAGATTGTGTTCTGCCTAAGACACCCCCGTGCCAGAATTTCGCCAAATTTTTTTCCAGGCTGAAAAGATTAGTGGGACAGAGCACTGTCGTGTCTTGCCTGTGTTCAGCTTGCTCTTTTCCCTTGGTCATCAAACACACGCGTTCCACCCTTGGTTTCACTCCAAATTGACTCGAGCCTGAGATTCCTACATAATAAACATGGTGTAAAATGCACTCATCAATTTCCTTATAGTAATGTCTACAGTTTTTCAATTAAAAAAATAATCCTATGTTTTTTTAAAAAATCCCTACTATATTTTAATCAAAACCCTAATCCTTTTTTTTTTTTTTTTTTTTCTGATTGGCTCCTATTTTTCAGTCAAAACACTAATTCTTTCTTTGCTTGTCAAAATATCGAATATTTTTTAATAAAAACCATAATCCTATGTTTTCTTTTGTAAATGTCCTCTATTTTTTTTATTATTAATCAAAACCATAATCCAATATTTTCATTGCAAAATGTCTCATATTTTTCTATCAAAATTGTAATCCAATGTTTTCTTTCTGGAATGCTAACTATTTTTAATCAAAATTCCAATCGTATGTTTTCTTATAGTAATGTCTCCCATTTTTCAATAAAAAACCTAATCCGATTTTTTCTTATAGTAATTTCTCTTTATTTTCAATCAAAACCGTAATACTAAATTTTCTTGTACTAATGTCTCCTATTTTACAATCAGAACCCTTAACCTATGTTTTCCTTTTGCAATAACTAGTATATTTGAAAAAAAATAATTGTATGTTTTCTTTATGGAATGTTCCCTATTTTGCAAAGAAAAGATGAATCCTATGTTTTTTCTTTTCCGAATGTCTCATATTTTTTAATCAAAACCAAAATCCTCAGTTTTTTTTAATGCCTCCTATTTTTTAATAAAATAACTAATCTTATATTTTCTTTTGGGAATGTCTACTAGTTTTTATTCAAATTACGAGCTTGGTGCAAAAGCTCATGAGGCATACCAGGATTTGGCCAAATTCTACATCTTGGCCTCGAAAATAGTGATTTTTTCGTTTATAGTAATAATTGATTTGATTATATCTTGGGCTAGAAATCTTGAATTTGTACACCATTTTAGGCATTCATTTTTATTTGTTAAGTTCTATATTTTTTTAATGAAATTTGAAAACTTGCCATTTTCGGCAAATTTTTTTATCTTCTACTTTTTGGGTTTTCTCATATCAGTCTTCTGGTATATTTATTGTAAGCCTATGTGCTTGGGAGGAACAGTGTTGTAATAGTTATTTTTCCTTGAGTAATATACCTTACTCAAGTTTTTTGCCCAATCATGGTACTCTTTGATCAACAAGTTGGAAGACTTGTTACTAGCATTGCTACCCGGGTCAACAATTACAAGATTATCGCTACATCAGAATGTCTCCTATTTTCTTAATAAAAATGTAATCCTATGTTTCCTTTCACAATGTGTTCTATTTGTCAATTAAAACTGTGTTTTCATGTGGCAATGTCTCATATTTATTGGTTTTCAATCAAAACCCTAATCCTATGTTGTATTTTTCGGAATATCTACTATTTTTCAATCAAAATCCTAATCCTACGTTTTCTTTTGAAATTGTCTACTATTTTTTAATCAAACTCTAATCCTATGTTTTCTATTCAGAATGGCTACTATTTTTTTAATCAAAACCCTAATCTTATGTTTTCTTTTGGAATTATCTGCTATTTTTGAATCAAAACCCAAATCCTATGTTTTATTTTGGAAATGCCCCCTAATTTTTGGTTATTAATCAAAACCCTAATACTATGTTTAACTAAAGTAATGTCTCCTATTTTTCAATCAAAACCAAATCCTATGTTTTTCTTTTTAGAATGTCTGATTTTTTATAATCTAAACCCAATTCGATTGTTTTGCTTTTCGTAATGCCTCCCCTTTTTGAATAAAAATCCAAATCCAATTTTTTTTTTAGAATGTCTCCTATCTTACATTCTAAACTTGGATCCTATGTTTTTTTTCTTAATGTCTCCTATGTATCAATTTTATTCAAAAACATAATCTTTTCTTTTCTGTTTGAAATGTATACAATTTTTGCATCAAAACAATAATCATATGCTTTCTTTTCATAATGGTTAATATTTTTCAATCAAAACATTAATTCTATGTTTTCTTATCGGAATGACACTTATTTTTTTTATCAAAACTATAATCCTATATTTCTTTTTGCAATGTCTGCTATTTTTTAATGTAAACACTAATCCCAAGTTTTCTTTTTGGAATATCTACTATTTCTGAATCAAAACCCTAATATTATTATTTCTTATACTAATTTATGCTATTTTCAAGTTTTGAATCAAAACCATAATCCTATATTTGAATCAAAACCCTAATCCTATGTTTTTTTTATGGAATGGCTTCTATCTTTCAATCAAAACTTGAATATTAGGTTTTTTTTTTCTTAATGTCTCCTATTTATGAGTTTTGAATCAAAACCTTAACTTATGTTTTCTTTTTGCAATGTCACCATTTTTTAATCAAAAACCTAATCCTTTCTTTAATTTTTGGAATGTTTGCTATTTTTTAAATAAAATGCCAAATCCAATCTTTCCTTTCGGAATGTGTCTAATTTTTCAATTTTGAATCGAAATCTTATCCCCTGTTTTTTTTTTTTTTTTTTCAGAATGTCTCAATTCTTTTCAATCAAAACCCCAATTGTATATTTTGTTTTTGGAATGTCTCTGATTTTTTAAACAAAACCCTTATCATATGTTTTTTTTACGGAATGTCTCCTATTTATGAAAAAATTCTTAATCCTATGTTTCCTTTTCGTAATGTATCCTATTTTTGAATTAAAACAATAATCTTATGTTTTTCTTTAGCAATGTTTCAATCAACACAAATTCTATGTTTTGTTTCTGTATCTCTCCTATTTATCGGTTTTCAATCAAAACCTTAATTCTATTTTTTATTTTCACAATTGTCTTATTTTTCAATCAACAACCTAATCCTATGCTTTTTTTTTTTCAGAATGTCTCCTATTTTTTATTCGAACCGTAATCCAATGTTTTTTTCGAAATGCCTCCTACTTTTTAGTTTTGAAGAAAAACCATAATCATTTGCGTCTTTTCTGAATGTGTCCTATTTTTTTATCTAAACCTTAATCCTATGTCTTCATTTCAAAATGGCTCTTATTTTTTAATCAAAAACATAATCGTATGTTTTTTTTTAATGTCTACTATTTTTTAATGAAAACACTAATCCCAAGTTTTTTTTTTTGAATGTCAACTACTTTTGAATGAAAACCTTAATATTATGTTTTCTTGTAGTAATGTATCCTAATTTAAAGTTTTGAATCAAAACCGCAATCCTATGTTTTGTTTTTGGAATGCCTACTATATTTGAATCAAAACCCTAATCCTATGTTTTTATTTAAGGAATGTCTCCAATTTCTTTCAATCAAAACACTAATACTATGTTTTCTTTTCTTATTGTCTCCTATTTATCAGTTTTGAATCAAAACCTTAAACTATGTTTTTTTTTTTTTTGCAATGTCTCCTTTTTTTAAATTAAAACAATAATCTTATGTTTTCTTTTAGCAATGTTTCAATAAAAACACTAATTCTATGTTTTTTTCCTGTTTCTCTCCTATTTATCGGTTTTCCATCAAAACCTTTAATCCTATGTTTTATTTTGGAAATTCTCCTATTTTTTAATCGACACCTTAATCATATGTTTTCTTTTCAGAATGTCTCATATTTTTTGTTTGAACCCTTATCCTATGTTTTTTTTTCAGAACGTCTCCTACTTTTAAGTTTTGAAGAAAACCCATAATCCTTTGTTGTCTTTTCAAAATGTGTCCTATTTTTTAATCTAAAAATTAATCCTACGTTTTCATTTTTGAATGGCTGTTATTTTTTAATTAAAACCATAATATGAATTTTTCTTTCTGGAATGTATGCAATTTTTTTTAATGAAAACACTAATCCCAAGTTTTCCTGTTTGAATGCCTACAATTTTTAAATCAAGACCCTAATACTATGTTTTGTTATAATAATGCATCCTATTTTAAAGATTTGAATCAAAAACCATAATACTATGTTTTGTTTTCAGAACACCTACTATATTTGAATCAAAACCCTAATCCAATGTTTTTATTTTTGGAATGTCCTCTATCTTTCAATCAAAACTTGAAAATTATGTTTTCTTTTCTTAATGTCTCCTATTTATCAATTTTAAATCGAAACCGTAACCTATTTTCTTTATGGAAACACTGTTTTTTTTCAAACAAAAACCTAATCCTTTCTTTTGTTTTTGGAATGTATGTTATTTTTTTAATCAAAAACCTAATCTTATGTTTTCTTTCCAGAATGTGTCATGTTTTTCAGTTTGAATGAAATCCCCAATCCTTTATTTTCTTTTCATAATGTCTCATTTTTTTTTAATCAAAACCCAAATAGTATCTTTTGTTTTGGAAATCTCTTCTAATTTTTTATCAAAATCCTAATTATATGGTTTCCTTTCTTTCAATCAAAACCTGAACCATATGTTTTGTTTTCTTAATGTCTCCTATTTATTAGTTTTGATTTTGAAACCTAATCAAAACAATAATCCTATATTTTCTTTTCGTAATGTAACATATTTTTCAATCAAAACCCTAATCATATGTTTGCATTTGGTAAAGCCTCCTATTTTTTAATCAAAACCCTAATCCTATATTTTCCTTCATTAATGTTCGCTATTTTTTATTGAAAAAGTTAATCTTATTTTTTCCTTCATTAATGTTTGCTATTTTTATTGAAAAGTTAATCCTATGTTTTTATTTTGGAATGCCTACTATTTCTTAATAAAATCCCTAATCAGATGTTTTTCTTATAGCAATGTGTCATATTTTTACGTTTTGAATTAAAACCCTAATCCTATGTTTTATTATTGGAGAGCCTATTATATTTGCATCAAAATCCTAATCCTATTTTTTGTTTTTAGAATATCTCCTATCTTTCAATCAAAACCCGAATCATCTGTTTTATTTTTCTTGATGTCTACTTTTTATCAATTTTAAATCAAAACCCTAACCTATGTTTTTTTTTCGCAATGTCTCCTATTTTCGAATAAAAAATCTAATCATTTTTTTTCTCTTCAGAATGTCTGCTATTTTTGAATCAAAACATTAATCTTATGATTTTTCTTTTTAGAATGTGTCCTATTTTTATTTTTGACTTAAAACTTTAATCATTTTTATCTTTTCGGAATGTTTCATGTTTTTTAATAAAAAACCAATTCATATCTTTTGATTTTGGAATCTCTGCTAATTTTTATCAAAATCCAAATCCTATGTTTTTCTTTCAAAATGCCTCCTATTTTTGAACTAAAATCCTCATGCTATGTTTTCTTTTCGTAATGTCTGCTATCTTTCAAACAAAATCGAAATCCTATGTTTTCTTTTCATAATGTCTTCTATTTATCAGTTTTGATTCAAAAACCTTATCCTTTCCTTTCTTTTTAGAATGTATACTATTTTTGAATCAAAATAATAATCCTTTTCTTTTTCATAGTGTCTCATATTTTTCAATCAGAACGCTAATCCTTTATTATTATTATATTTTTTTGGAATGGCTCCAATCTTTGAATTAAAACCCTAACCCAATTTTTCTTTTGCGAATGTCTGTTATTTTTCAATCAAAACCCTAATCCTATGTTTTCTTTTCATAAGGTTTACTATTTTTTAATCAAAAACCAAATCCTATGTTTTCTTATAGTAATGTGTACTATTTGTCAATTTTGAATAAAAACCACAATCCTACGTATTTTTTTCAAAATAGGTACTATATTTGAATTAAAACTTTAATATTATATTTTACTTTCAAAATGTCTCCTATATTTCAATCAAAATATGAATCCTATGTTTTTTTTTTCTAAAAGTCACCTATTTATCAGTTTTAAATCAAAACCCTAACCTATGTTTTGTTTTCATATTGTCTCCTATTTTTCAATAAAAAACCTAATCCTTACCATTTTTATTGGAATGCTACAATGTTTTAATGAAAACCTAAATCCTGTGTTTTATTTTCGGAATGTGTCCTATTTTTTCAGTTTTGGTAATCTCTGCTAATTTTTAATCAAAACACTAGTCCTATGTTTTCCTTTTGTAATGGCTCCTAGTTTGAATAAAAAACATAATCCTATGTTCTCATTTTGGAATGCCGCAATTTTTGAATAAAGACCCTAATCTTATGTTTCTTTTTTCGAATATCTGCTATTTTTGAATCAAAACAATAATCATCTACTTTCTTTTGATAATATCTCATATTTTTTTTAATCAAAATTTTAATCCTAAGTTTTTTTTAATGCCTCTTTTTGTTTAATCAAAACAATAAACTTATGTTTTCTTTTCAAAATGTCTACTAGTTTTTAATGAAAACAATAATCCTATGTTTTCCTTTCGTAATGTCTCTAAATTTTTAATCAAAACCCTAGTCCTATGTTTTCCTTTTCCAACGGCTCCTATTTTTGAATCGAAACCCTAATCCTATTTTTCCTTTGGGAATGTCTGCTATTTTTAAAACAAATTAGTAATCATATGTTTTTTTTTTCGGAATGTCTATTATTTTTGACCCAAAACCCTAATCATATTTTTTCTTAAAGTAATGTTTGTCTCCTATTTTTCAATCAATACCATAATTCTATGTTTTCTTTTCAGAATGCCTATTATATTTAAATCAAAACCCTAATCATATGTTTTCTTTTTGAAATGTCTCATATTTCTTAATCAAAAACCTAATCCTTGCTTTTTTTTTTTAATGCCTGCTATTTTTGAAACCAAACTCCAAAGCCTATGTTTCTTTTCGGAATGTGTCCTATTTTTCAGTTTTGAATCAAAACCTTAATCCGTTGTTTTCTTTTTAGAATGTCTCACTTCTTTTGAATCAAAACCCAAATCGTAATTTTTGTTTTTGGAATATCTGTGATTTTTTAATCAAAACTCAAATTGTATGTTTTTTTTAATGTCTCCTATTTTAGAATAAAAACCTTAATTCTATGTTTTCTTTTTGAAATGTCTCCTATTTTTGAATTAAAATAATAATCCTGTGTTCTCTTTTTCCAATGTTTCAATCAAAGCACTAATTCTATGTTTTCTTTATGTATCTTTCCTATTTATCAGTTTTCAATCAAAACCTTAATCGTATGTCTTATTTTCTGAATTCTCCTATTTTTCAATCAGCACCCAAATTCTATGTTTTCTTTTCAGAATGTCTCATATTTTTTCTTTGAACACTAATCATATGTTTTTTTTTTTTTTTCTGAATATCACCTATTTTTTTAATTTTGAAGAAAAACAATAATCCACTGCTGTCTTTGTGAAAAGTCTCTTATTTTTTTAATCTAAACCTTAATGATATGATTTATTTTCGATATGTCTCCTATTTTTCAACTAAAACCCTAATCCTATCTTCTCTTTTCACAATGTTTGCTAAATTTTGGTTTTCATTCAACAACTTAATCTTATTATTTCTTAGCAACATGTCTTCTAGTTTTTAATCTAAACTCTAATATAATATTTTCTCTTTGGAATGTCTCCTATTTTTTTTGTTTTGAATCAATACGCTAATCCTATGTTTTCTTTTCTAAATGTCACTTATTTTTCAGTTTTGAATCAAAACTCTCATCCTTTAATTTCCTTCCAGAATGTTTCAATTTTTTTTAATCAAAACCCTAATCATATCTTTTGTTTTGGCAATGTCAGCTAATTTTTAATCAATACCCTAATCTGATATTTTCTTTTCGGAATGTCTCATATCTTTCAATAAAAACCCTAATCCTATGTTTTCTATGTGGAATACCTCCTATTATTAATTCAAAACCCTAATGTAATGTTTTTCTTTAGAGAATGTTCGCTATTTTTTAATCAAAGCAATAATCGTATCTTTTCTTTTTGTAACGTCTCATTTTTTTAATCAAAACCCTAATCCTAATTTTTTTTTGGAATACCTCCTATTTTTTAATCAAAACTATAATTTATATTTTCTTCTGGGAATGCCTGCTATTTTTTAATCAAAACAATAGTCCTATGTTTTTTTTTAGTAATGTCTCATATTTTTTTAATCAAGACCCTAATCATATATTTTCTTTTGCGAATGTCTGTTAATTCTGAATCAAAACCCTAATCCTATGTTTTCCCTTCGAACCGTCACTATTTTTCTATTAGAAGTGTCCACTATTTTTTGATTTTTAATCAAAACACTAATCCTATTTTTTTTCTTATTGTAATGTATCCTATATTTCAATCAAACCCTAATCCTATGTTTTCTTATCAAAATGTCTCATATGTTTCAATTAAACCACTAATCCTATTTTTTCTTTTCCAAATTCCTACTATTTTTGACTCAAAACCCTAATCCAATGTTTTCTTAAAGTAATGTCTCATCTTTTTGAATCAAAAACCTAATTCTATGTTTTCTTTTTTGGAATGGCTACTATATTTGAATCAAAACCACAATCCGATGTTTTCTTTTCGAAATGTTTCCAATTTTTAATCAAAACCAAAATTCTACTTTTTTTTTCAATGTCTTCTATTTATCAGTTTTGAATCAAAATCCTATGATATACTTTTTTTTTTCAGAATGTCTCCTATTTTCCAATAAAAAATTTAATCCCTTCCTTTCTTTTCTGAATGTCTGGTATTTTTTAATCGAAACCCTAATCGTAAAATTTCTTTCCGGAACGTGTCCTACTTTTCAGTTTTGAATCAAAAGCCTAAATCTTTATTTCCTTTTCAGAATGTCTCATTTTTTTTATTCAAAACCCTAAGGGGTTGTTTGTTTGCAAGTATTGGACTAGGAATGGATTGGTAATGGGTTGGGAATGGGTCTAATCCCTTGTTTGGTTGTCAGGCATAGGAATGGGTTAGGAATGGGATGAGGGGAGAAGGGTGATTGGGATGCCTCCAATTTTCATTAGAAATGCCTAATCCATTATATATATATATTGTAAAAATAATAATATTAATAAAATAATACTATAAGAAACCATTGTAAAAATAATACTATAAAAAACAACAGTAATAATAATAATAATAATAATAATATGATAACATTTTAACAAAACAACAATATTAATCATAAAGAATTTGTAAACTTAATTATAAAAAATAATTATAACAATAATGACAACATATTACAAATAAAATAATATTGTTTGGTAATATATTTATTTATTTAATATTTATTCTATAAGGGCATAAAAGACATTTCGTATATATTTCTTCTATTTAATTTTCCAATTCCCAATGAATTACTCTCCTATACCCTCCAACCAAACACATTTTCCCTTTCATTCTTAATCCATTACCCCTTATTCTCATTCCTATCTCCTTCCTATCTCATTACTCCTCAACTCCATTCCTTGGAACCAAACAGCCCCTAAGTCTATATTTTGTTTTGGGAATCTCTGCTAATTTTAAATCAAAACCCTAATCCCATGTTTTGTTTTTGTAATGCCTCCTGTTTTTGAATCAAAAACCTAATCTTATGGTTTTTTTCAGAATGTCTAATATCTGTCAATCAAAACATCAATGCTATGTATTCTTTTCAAAATGTCTGATATTTTTTTATTCGAAACACTAATCCTATATTTTATTTTTGGAATGTTAACTATTTTTTAATAAAATGCCTAATCCTATGTTTTCTTATAATAATGTCTGCTATTTTTCAATCAAATCCTTAATCCCATGTCTTCTTTTTGGAGTGGCTCTTATTTTTTAATCAAAAACCTAATCCTTTCTTTAACTTTTTAGAATGTCCATTATTTTTTTAATCAAAATCCTAATCATATGTTTTCTTTTCGAAATGTCCTCTGTTTTTCAATTTTTAATCAAACCCCTAATTCGATCTTTTCTCATAGCAATGTCTCATATTTTCAATCAAAATCCTAATCTTATGATTTATTATCGTAATGTCTGCTATTTTTGAATGAAATCCCTATTCCCATGTTTTGTTACAGTAATGTCTCATATTTTTCAATTAAAACACTAGTCATATGTTTTCTTTTCGGAATGTCTACTATGTTTCAATCAAAACTTGAATCCTTTGTTTTCTTTTCTTAATGTCACCTATTTATTATTTTTGAATTAAAACTCTAACCTATGTTTTCTTTTCAAAATGTCAACTATTTTTCAATCAAAAATCTAATCCTTTCTTTTCTTTTCAGAAAGCCTACTATTTTTTAATCAAAGCACTAGTCCATGTTTTCTTGTCGGAATGTGTCCAATTTTTCAGTTTAGAATCAAAACTCTAATACTTTATTTTCTTTTCAGAATATCGCATTTTTCTTAATCAAAATCCTAATCCTATCTTTTGTTTAGGGAATCTCCTAATTTTTAATCAAAAACTTAATTCGATATTTTCTTTTGAGAATGTATCATATTTTTCAACCAAAACCCTAATCCCATGTTTTTTTTTAATGCCTACTATTTTTCAATCAAGACTGTAATTATATGTTTTTTTTACTAATGTCTACTATTTTAAAATCAAAACACTGATCCTAGGTTTTCTTATGGTTATATCTACTATTTTTTAATAAAAATAATAACTTAGGTTTTTCTATTGGAATGCCTCCTATTTTTTATTCAAAAACTAAATCTTATGTCCTCTTTTGGCAATGTCTTCCATTTTTTTTAATCAAAACAACAATTGTTTGTTTTCCTTTTGGAATGTCTATTATTTTTCTACCAAAGCAGTAATCCTATATTTTCATTTCGGAAGGCCTATATTTTTCAAACAAAACCCCAATCCTATGTTTTCTATTCGGAACGCCTACTATATTTGAATCAAAACCATAATCCTATCTTTCAAACAAAACTAGAATCCAATATTTTCTTTTCTTAATTTCTCCTATTTATTAGTTTTGAATCAAAACCCTAAGCTATGTTATCTTTTCGAAATGTATCCTATTTTTCAATTTAAAACCGAATCCTTTCTTTTCTTTTTAGAATGTTTTCTATTTTTGAAACAAACCCTAATCCTATTTTTTCTTTTCGGAATGTCACATATTTTTGAATCAAAACCCTAATCCTATCTCTTGTTTTGGAAATGTCTGCTATTTTTTACTCAAAATCATAATCGTATATTTTATTTTCAGAATGTCTAATATTTTTGAACAAAAATCCTAATCCTATATTTTTATTTTTGGAATGTCTACTCATTTTTTATTACAATCCTAATCCTTCATTTTCTTTTGCAATGTCGCCTATTTTCCAATCAAAATATTAATTATATGTTTTCTTTTCACAATGTGTCCTATTTATCTGTTTTCAAACAAACCCATAATCCTATGTTTTATTTGGAATATCTGCTATTTATCACTCAAAACCCTAATCCTATGTTTTCGTTTTAAAATGCCTCCTATTTTTTAATAGAACCCTAATCTTATGTTTTCTTTCAGAATGTCTCATATTTTTTACTTTTCAAGGAATGTCTTGAAATTTTTAAATCACCACCCTAATCCTTTGTTTTTTTTTTTTGGAATGTCTCCTAGTTTTTCACCTAAAACCCTAATCTTATATTTTCCTTTCAGAATGTTCCCTAAATTTCGGTTTTCAATAAAAAACAGAATCCAATTATTTTTTCTCAAAATGTCTTCTAATTTTGAATAAAAACGATAATCTTATATTTTCTTCTAGGAATGTCTACTATTTTTTTTTTTGGATCAAAACGCTAATCCTATGTATTCTTTTCGTAAATTTGACTTTTTTCGGTTTTGAATCGAAACGCTAATCCTACATTTTCTTTTCAAAATGTCTGCTTTTTTGAATCAAAACCAAAATTTAATATTTTCTTTCTGTAATGTCTCCTATTTCTATGTTTTGAATCAAAACCGAATTCTATGTTTTAATTTTGGAATTTGTCTTTTGTTTTTTTATTTTTCAATCAAAACAGTAATTCTATGTTTTCTTTTAGCAGTGTCTTTTATTTTATAACAAAACAATAATCCAACGATTTTTACTCCTAATATCCACTATTTTTTAACAAAAACACTAATACTATGTTTCTTTTTTGAATGTCTAATTTTTTTAGATTTCAATCAAAACTCTAATAATATGTTTTCTTTCTAAATGTCTACTATTTTTCATTTTTGAATCAAAACTCTAATCCTATTTTATCTTTTCACAATGGCTCCCATTTTTTAATAAGATCCTAATCCTTATCGTATCTTTTTTTTTTTTTGTAATGTCTCCTATTTTTGACTAAACACTATTCCTCTATTTCTTTTTGAAATGTGTCATATTTTTCAAACAAAACCCTAACCTATGTTTTCATTTCGGAATGTCTATAATTTTTTAATCAAAACACTAATCCTATGTTTCGTTTTGGCATGTCTCACATTTTCCAGTCAAAAAAATAATTTTACGTTCACTTTTCGAACCAGATCCTATTTTTAAATCAAAATAGTAATCCTATGTTTTCTTTCGGAATATGTCCTATTTTTCAATTTTGAATAAAAACTTAATCATTTGTTTTCTTTTCAAAATGTCTCCCATCTTTCAATAAAATCCAAACCTTATGTTTTCTTTTATTAATGTCTTATATTTTTCAATCAAAATTCAAATCCTATGTTTTCATACAGTAATGTCTCCGATATTGTATCAAAAGGCTAATCCCATGTTTTCTTTTCCAAATGTATTCCTATTTTCTATTTTCAATCAAAACTCTAAACCTTGTTTTTTTTGTAATGTCTGCTATTTTTTAGTCAAGACACTAATCCATTGTTTTCTATTTGGAATGTCTCCTATTTTTCAAACAAACCCCGAATCCTATTTTTATTTTCTTCTCTTACTGTCTCCTATTTATCATATTTGAATTCAAACCTTTACCAATGTTTCCTTTTCAGAATGTCTCCTACTTTCAATCAAAAACCCAATCCATTTTTTCTTTTAGGAATGTTTGCTATTTTTCAATCAAAACCCTATCCTATGTTTTCTTTTCGAATGTTTCATATATTTTTAGTTTGAAATCAAA
>CM037020.1:7971444-8066718 GCA_020875875.1 Dioscorea alata
GTCTACTAATTTTGAATCAAACCTTAATCCTATGTTTTTTTATAGTAATGTCTGGCTATTTAATGTCTCCTATTTTTCATTCAAATGCTAATCCTATGTTTTTTTATAGTAATGTCTCTTATTTTTTATTCAAAAGCGTAATCCTACGTTTTCTTATAGTAATGTCTCCTATTTTTCAACTAAAACTCTAATCATATATTTCTTTCGGAATGCCTACTATATTTTATTCAAACTCTATACCGATTTTTTCTTTCAGGAATGTCTCATATCTTTAAATCATACACATATTCCTATGTTTTCTTCTCTAAATGTTTCTTATTTATCAGCTTCGAATCAAAACACTAACCTATGTTTTGTTTTTAGAATGTCTTATTTTTCAATCAAATCCTCATCATTTCTTTTCTTTTCGAAATGTTTTTCTATTTTTGAATGAAACTCTAATACTATATTTTATTTTTTGGAATGGTGTACTATTTTTAGTCTTGAATCAAAATCCTAATTTCATTATTTCTTTTCGGAAGGATAAGTTTAGGGTTTTTATTCATACCCTATTTGATAGAGACATTACTATGAAAAAAATAGGACTAGTGTTTTTAATCAAAATCCTAATCCTATGTTTTCTTATAGTAATGTCTCCTATTTTTTTAATGAAAACATTGATTCTATATTTTCATTTCATAATGCCTACTATATTTGAACAAAATCCTAATCCTGTGTTTTCTTGTTCGCAATGTCACATTTTTTTTTACTGAAAACCCCAATCCGATGTTTTCTTTTCAGAATGGCTACTATATCGAATCAAAACATATTTAATAGTTTTGAATCAAATCCATAATCCTATGCTTTTCTTATATTAATATCTCCACTTTTTGTATCAAAACACTAATCCTATAATTTTTTTTTTTCTGAATGTGTTATATTTTCAGTTTTGAATGAAAATCCTAATCTTTGTTTTCTTTTTCAATGTCTGTTATTCTTTAATCAAAACCGTCATTATAACTTTTTTTTTGGAATGACTCGTAGTTTTGCAAAAAAAAAAAAAAAAATTCGAATTCTACGATTTCTTTTATTAGCGTCTCCTATTTATCAATTTTAATCAAACCCTAACTATTTTTCATTTTCGGAATATCTCCTATTTTTCAATCAAAAACTTAATTCTTTCTTTTCTTTTCAGAATGCCTATTGTTTTTTAATCAAAAGCATAATCCTATGTTTACTTCTCAGAATGTGTCCTATTTTTCAGTTTTGAATCAAAACCCATATCCTCTGGTTTTTTTGCAATGTCTTACTTTTCTTAGTCAAAACCATGATCCTATGTTTTCTTGTAGGAATGTCTATTGTTTTTCAATCAAACCAAAATCGTTCACTTTCTTTTCGGAGTGTCTATTATTTTTTAATCAAACCAAAATCCTATGTTTTCAATCAAAACGCTAACACTATTTATGAATCAAACCCCTAATCTTTTGTTTTCTTTTCAGAATGTCTATTATGTTTGAATCAAAACCCAAATCCTATTTTTTCTATAGTAATATCTCTTATTTTTCGTTCAAAAAAATAATCCTATGTTTTTTATGCGTTCTCTGCAAGTGCACGGGTAGCACACAAGTAATATAGTGGTACCCCCTAAGGGGTAGGGTTATCGAACCTCACGGAACAGGACTTAAAGTACTAATTTCTCCTGTAATGTCTAATGAATCACAAGTTGAGAGATAGTTGAAATGAAGAATAATAAAAAAAATATTGAATGGAGAAGGTGATAGGTAACTAGGATCGAGTGTTACAACAGCAAGAGAATAATGCCCCTGGGTGATTCCTATAGATTATTGCATGCTATCTTACCCTTAATGCATACCAGATACAGTCTATGATTCGTGTGTGTGCTCACAAGCATTGTTGCATCTATGGTTCTCAAATACACCGAGTTTTGTGAAGGTAATTGTGGGTTTCTTGCTAGACAAGTCACACACTGAGTTTTACACAAGCAACTGTGCAATTCAAACACATCGAGTTATGCAAACACAAGATTAAACACAAGAATCAAAAGAATTACATAGAACAATAAATGCAAGTGTTAAAGCATACAAATCATCCGAGTTCACAACCTCAAGGCACTATTGCCAGTTAGCCTCTCATGGGTGGGTACAACAAGGAAGAAACAATAAAAGAACAACAAGATGAAGGCATGACTCCATTCTCTTCTGTCGATGATCTTCCTTGCCGAGCTCTGTGTTCTAACTCCACTTCTCAAGTACCTCCAACTCATCCTTTATCTCCTTAGGTGGTGTAGTGAAGCCTGATCTTCGATCTCATCAAAGTCCTCCCGTTGGAAAGAAGAATCCCTGAAAAGATGAGAAATGTTAGGATTATGCCCTCGAATGCCAATGAGGATACTTGTATTAGGGCATTTTATTTGTATTATACATTATTATTTATTATATAGGCACTTATTTTGATATTCATATAAATCTTGTGATGGCATTGTAATTAGTTTTGAATATCACAGTCTATGTGTATTAAGTTAAACCTTCTACTCTTTGTGAGATAAAGAGGAGAGCACTAGAAGGGTTTGGTTCTAATACACTTAAATAGTTCACAAACCAGAGAACCTTTAATTGGGCATTAATGGTTCGTAAGAATTTGTATGACATGTACTTTGACAAAGAGTGCTAGTTGAACACTATGAAATAGTGGGAGTATATGTCATAAATGCATCACTGGGATTGATGCATTCGAACATGACTCACAACAAACCAATCACATGGGTTTTACTCTTTGACAGTCAATGATTGGGATTGTTGGTTATGATTATATGAGTGGACCTTAGACCTGAGGTATCATGATCACAATGTACCTGTGACATCTAGTCTGTTACTAAAGTCGTTAAGCTTAGTTTACCTTTTGGTAGGGCCAACCTCGAAGTGCAACTATGTCGGGCAAGTAACAGTTGTGAGTGATCACCAAGAAGGAATTCGTTATCTCGAAAGTAAATGAGTTAGTATCCTATGTGATTATAAGTATGTGAGATTAGAAGACTTTGGCCAAGGCAGTCAAACTAATCGTGTGTGACACGAAGGGTAGTTTGGTAATCTCACTTTACTATAGCTATTTGCATATGATCGAGTTCAGTGAGTTTGACAATTACCATTGCTCTCACTCGGTTGGGATACAAGAACGAAAGGTTTATACACATATGGTAATCATAATCGGAAAGGTTTGTAATGATCTACTCATTCGTGTTCGGTTGGGTTACTACGTGGAGCCATGGGGCTGGCTAGGTGTCACCCATGTTCTTTGGTATCCTCCCATTGCCAATCGGAACGAACCTAGGGAGTCACGCTTAAAGGGATAAAGAATCAATCTTGTTTTTAGTGCAGGGGTAAAATTGTCAATTTACAATTTTACTTCATGGGATAAGTTAAATTGTAAATTGATCTAGGATTTTTTTTCTTGAGTTTAAATTTTGATTTAAATTCGATGGAGTTAAATAGATAATCAAAATTATAAGTACTAAAAGACAAAAGTGGTTTTAGTTAGATTAGGACTCATATTTCTAATAGAACTTCTATGATGATGTTTATCATATTATGAAGGTTCATATTTTGAATAGGACTCATAATTGAATAATGTTTATCATGTTTTATGAAGTCTCTATAAATACGACTCCTCTCTAACCCTAGAAAATCAATTAATTCTCTAGTGTGAGAATCCCCAAGCTCTTTCTTCCTCTCTAACTCTAGCCGCCTTTTGGAGAAGAAGAAGAAGATAGTTTCCTAATCCCGGCGTGTGATCTAGAGGTGTGGGACCTTTGTTCAATACTAAAAAGATCTACGGCAGTCCAAGAAACAAATTCAACACATCAAATAAAGGCTTTCAAACATTACGAGGTAATATTCTAGGCCTTTGTAATTAATTAAATAAAATTATGGTGTTCATTAAACCAATTAGACTATATCGCAAGTTTATTAGTGCTTCCGTATGTTTTTTATGATATCTTTGATTTTTGCGATATAGACTAACAAGAAAGAAACCCTAGAATTTGGAGTTAAAAAGGTAGTTTGAGGCCTGACAAGGGCTGGACATGGTCGTGTTCAACCCTTGTTCTTTACTGAGATTTGCATGTGTACAAAACCCGAGATAATCTGCGGATGCTGCATGGTAGTGCGTCCCCCCGTGCTCTGCTAGTGCACGCCCATGTAAAGGGCAGCATGCCCGTGTTACCCCTGAAGAAGACAAGATATCTTTTTTCTAAGATTTTCAGTGGAAGGAACAAGAACGTGCTTAGACCGTGTTCTACCTTGGACACCCCCTTGCCATAATTTCGCCAACTTGTTCTCCAGGCTGGAAAGATCAGTGGGACAGAGCACAGCCGCGTTCTGCCAATGTTCAGCTTGCTCTTTTTCATTGGTCATCAAACACACGCATTTTGCCCTTGGTTTCACTGCAAATTGACTCGAGCCCGAGATTCCTACACAATAAACATTATACCTCGAATGTGTATAAACATATGCTAAAGGACAAATAGACGAATGAAATAAAGGGCATGAAACCATGATGTAAAATGCACCCATCAATTTTCTTATAGTAATGTCTCATGTTTTTCAATCAAAACCCTAATCTTATGTTTTTTTTTTAAATGCCTACTATATTTGAATCAAAACCCTAATCCTTTGTTTTTTTTCGGAATGGCTCCTATTTTTCAATCAAAACACTAATTATTTCTTTTCTTTTCGGAATATTGAATATTTTTGAATAAAAAACATATTGCTATGTTTTCTTTTGTAAATGTCTTCTATTTTTTTATTTTTAATTAAAACCATAATCCAATGATTTTATTGCAAAATGTCTCATATTTTTCTGTGAAAATCGTAATCCAATGTTTTCTTTTCAGAATGTCAACCATTTTTGAATCAAAATTTCTATCCTACGTTTTCTTCTAGTAATGTCTCCCACCTTTCATTCAAAAACTTAATATGATGTTTTCTTATAGTAATGTCCCTTACTTTTCAATCAAAACCGTAATCCTAAGTTTTCTTGTACTAATGTCTCCTATTTTTCAATTAGAACCCTTATCCTATGTTTTCTTCTTGGAATGACTAGTATATTTTAAAAATAGTACTAATCCTATGTTTTCTTTATGGAATGTCTCCTATTTTGCAAACAATTCCTGAATCCTATGTTTTTTTTTTCTTTTCTAAATGTCTCATATTTTTTAATCAAAACCAAAAACCTCACTTTTTTTAATGTGTCCGAATTTTTAATTAAATAATTAATATTATATTTTTCTTTTGGGAATGTCTGCTATTTTTTATTCAAAACCATATTCTTATATTTTACTTTTGGAATGTCTCATATTTTTCAATAGATAACCAAATCATATGTTTTCTTTTCATCATGTCTCATACTTTTAATCAAAACCCTAATACTATATTTTCTTGTCGATATGTCTCCTATTGTTCAACTAAAACCCTAATCCTATGTTTTTTTTTTTTGGAATGTTACCTAAATTCTTGTAATGTCTCCTATCTTTCAATGAAAGCACTAATCCTATGTTTTCTTTTCATAATGCCATGTATTTTTCAATAAAAATCCTAAGCCTTATCCTATGTTTTGTTTCGTAATGTCTTTGATTTTTTAATCGAAACACTAATCCTCTATTTTCTTCCCAGAATATCTCCTATCTTTCAATCAAACCCTGAATCCTATGTTTTCTTTTCTTAATGTCTCCTATTTATTTGTTTTCTTTGTGAATGTTTGCTATTTTTAAATCAAAACCCTAATCCTATTATTTTTTTTGGGAATGTCTGCTATCTTTCAATCAAAACCCAAATCCTATGTTATCTTTTGTGAATTTCCCTTATTTTTCAGTTTTTAATCAAATTCCTAATCCTATGTTTTTTTATTTCAATGGTTCCTCTTATTTTTTTAATAATAACCCTAGTCCTATGTTTTATTATAGTACTGTCTCCTATTTTTCAATCGAACCTCTAATCCTATGGTTTTCTTCAGAATGGATAATATATTTGAATAAAAATCCTAATCCTATATTTTCTTTTAGAAATGTGTCCAATTTTGGAAACAAAACAACAATCTTATGTTTTCTTTTCTTAATTTTTTATATTTATTAATTTTGAATCAAAACCCTAACCTATGTTTTTTTTTTCGTAATGTCTCCTATTTTTCAATCCAAAATATAATATTTTCTTTTCTTTACAGAATGTCCGCTATTTCTGAATCAAAGGCTATAGCTCTTTCTACATCTTTTACACACAAAATTCAAAATTTCAACTAGTAGAGCATTCTGCAAAGGAATCCGACTTTCCGGGGTTTTTTTTAACACAAGACAAGCGGCTCCACAATCAGGGTAAAGTGAAAGAATTTTAGGTCTTAAAAGTAAAAGAGAGTCTACAAATAGGCTCCAATGGTTCCTAACACACCCATGCCCTCCTAGGTTCAAGCAATACCAAACAAGCAATCACGGGTCATAATTAGTAAAGCACTCATCTACAACAAGCATGCAACACTCCACCACACTCAAAGCTTACATTATCCTCAATTTATAAATAAATGGCATGCAAAGTGACAATAAGGGACAAAAATATAAAGAGAGGATGTAATGATCTTCCTTGAACAATGAGGATGATGGTGCCACCCTCACATGTGGGCTATTTAACCCCAATTACACATACATGGAGACTGATGTTGCCACTCTCTCGTGTTGCCAATCCAACTCCCAGCACCCACACAACACCTGAGATATATAGAGGCACACAAGTAAAGCTCACACGTAACAAAATAGGGGAGAAATAAAGTACTGAAAATAAACAAACCAAAATGCCAGTATAGCAGGGGGCTCACCATGCTAACTGGTCTACAAAGTACAAGATGAAACTAGAAGAAGATGTTGAAAACAAAAACTGAAAACATTGCGGGGACAATAGGATGGATCATCTCCTTGCTGGTGGTCATCTATTGGTGGCACTGAGGAGGATGCGTAGTAGTCAGCGATGCACTGTAGGGTCAATCCGAACAAACGAATGTTGTGGTGCTTCATAGGGTATAGGGCTGGCCCGACTGTGTAGTATTGGGGTCAAGGAGGAAGAAAATCCATTATCTCAAGACTATGGTACGAGAAGGGACTGCTTCCACCGGCGATAACAAGTTGTGCTTCGTTAACCAAGAGGCACATTCCCCGAAGAAATCGGGTAATATACAGGACAGCAAAGATTGATTGCCCCCTGGTGTCAGTTGACTGATGATGGAAAGTGTTGATGACAACATACCCCAGATGGTAAGGAGTCCTGTCAACCATGCTCAATAGGTACTCGAACTTGGGGATGGTAATAGCATTAGTGCACCGAATTGGAGCAGTGATAGTACCGCTGAGCAATGTATGGATGAATTATAGTGCACGTGACTTGAGCTTTGAAGTTGTGCTATGGCTAGGCCTAAAGGGATGGGCAAGGTCACACATCCTCTACCATCGAACAAACGGGGATACCCTCAGGTCAGGTGATATCAACAAGGCATGGTACTTGTCCGTCCGCGTATTGGTGGGCTCGTACAAGCCCATGAACACTGCGAGCTCAGTATAACTCAGATAATAGGCCTGCCCGAGGAACTAAAAGTTGATAGTGTGGGGGTCATCCCAAGTGCCCCACTGCCTCTTAAACATGGATAAGAACTCCAGTGTAATATCCCGGTAAGCGGGCTCGGTGACAATGAGAGATCTGATCCAGCCACCAGCGGTAAGCAGCTACTCAACCTTCTCCCGCAGTTTTGCCATTTGTAAAGCATCCCAATTGATGGTACGCACAACACCGAAGGTGCCTGCAGAAATCTATGCACGGTTCTCTTGTCTCGCATGCACAAGAGATACAGCTCGTCTCGACATTTTTTGCCAAAGATAATAAGAGAAATTTAGTTCAACTGACAGAAATCAAAGCAGACACGGTTGTGCTAGGGGCACTGAGCCCGTGTATTAGAAAGGCACGACTGTGTAATTTGGGACATGGCCTTGGTTAATAGGAACACGGCCGTGGTTCTAACAATTTAAAATGAAGAAAACACCAACTTAGTGCCAAATCAATTGTTAAAATTAGCAAAAGAAAGTGGGAGACAAAGAGAAATTAGCCCACTGCATATAACATGAAATATCGAGCAAGAAGAAACAACCAAAATCAAAGGAAACGAAGAGAGTTACAAATAAACGTAATGATCGACCACCTAAAAGAAGAAGACACACGGACTCAACAAGAAGACTGGCAGTAAACGCCTACTGGAGGAAGAAATCATGCATAAGTGAGGATGCAAAAGTGAAAATGGTAGTTAGGGTTTGATTTAAAGCGCATAAAGGAGGGTAAGGAAGAGAAATGGTCAGACGCGACTGTTCACCTCCTGACATGGTGTGCGACAAGTGCGTGTCAAGACATAGGAATCAGTGCCAGTGTAAATGCATGAGACACGCCTGTGTGACAAGCATGTTCCTCCCCTTGATTATTTTAGGAAAAATTCCCAACACTGCTGGGAAAAAGACACGACCATGTGAAGTGCTACATAAACATGCTTGAGGGCGACACACTCATGTTACAACCCGTGTCAACTTGGAAGGGTTCCTAGACACAGTATGTACCTACCAACCAACAGACTCAGCAAAAACTCAAAAATGCAGACCACACACATTCGCTAAAAGAAACGGGAGAAGAAAAATCAAAGGAAACCAAAAAAAGAGAATCATGGTAGTCAACAAACAAAAGAAAACACTGAAACAAAGAGAACAATCACAAAGAAAACAAAACTACTATGACTTGGGTTGCCTTCCAAGAAGCGCTTGTTTTACTTCACTAGCTTGATGTACCTTGTAAATCGGGAGGAGCATGGAGGAGGAAAACACTACTAATCTCTAAAGAAGTGTGTTCCTTTCTTACTGCATAATGTTTTAACTGATGCCCATTAACCTTTAAAGTTCCCTTCTTGGGATGCGAGATCTCAACTACACCATGAGGGAATGTTTGTGTGATTGTGTAGGGTCCCATCTATCTGCATTTGAGTTTGCCTAGGAAAAGTTTCAACCTAGAATTGAAGAGAAGGACTGGTTCCAACACTTAAAAAATTGCTTGTCCCTTTTCAAGCGATCATCATGGATTTTTCTAACTTTCTCATTTCTCCTTGTAAACTAAAGAATTCTCATTGGCATTCAACCTGTGCTTTTCCATTTCATTCAACTGATACTTTCTTTTCTTGTTCGCATCGCCCAAATTGAAATTAAGCAATTTGATTGCCCAATATGATTTATGCACCAATTCCACGGGGAGATGACATTCTTTACCATAAACCAAATGGAAAGGAGTGTGGCCGATGGAGGTCTTGTAAGCTTTCCTGTACGCCCAAAGAGCATCATCTAACCATTCTGACCAGTATCTCCTATTATGCTGCACTATTTTTTCAAGTATTCTCTTTAACTCACGATTTGTGACTTCAATCTGGCCACTCGTTTGGGGGTGATAGCCCGTCGCAACAGGATGAGTAATTCCACATTTCTTCATCACCTTTTCGAATTGAGCATTACAAAAGTGAGTTCACCAATTGCTAATAATCACTCTTTGAGTGCTAAATTGAGTAAAAACCTTTTTTAGGAATTTTACCATGACCTGTGCATCATTAGTAGAAAAAGCTTGCACTTCTACCCACTTGGAGACATAGTCGACTATCACCAACACATACTTATTTTCACTTGAGTTAAGTAAAGGGGCCATGAAGTCAATTCCCCAGACATAAAAAAATCTCATATTGCTGGATGGGGGTCTATTTCATCTCATTGAGTTGGGCAGATTCCCATTTCTTTGACACTGGTCACAAGTTTGAAAAAATTCTCGATCATCACTAAAAAGTGAGGACTAAAAGAAACCGGCTTCCAACACTTTTTCAGTCTTACGATTTGCACCAAAATGTCCTCCGCCTATTTTGAGTGGCAATGTCTCAAAATCTCCTATCCCTTAGCATGTGACACATCGTGACGAACTACCAGGTCAACACAAAGCTTATATAGGAAGGGATCCTCTCAGAAATAATTTTTAGCATCTAACAAGAACTTCTTCCACTACTGATATAGAAATTGTGATGGGATCACTCGCCCCACAAGGTAATTGGCAAGATCGGGGAACCAATGGTAGCCATCATCATATCCCAGACTTGCCCTGATCAAATACAGGTGTTCCTCATTGATCTTTTGATGCCTAATATCACTATCTGGATGCATTAGACGCGACAAATGATCAACCACATCATTTTCTGACCCCTTCTTATCCCTAATCTCCAAGTTGAACTCTTGTAGCAACAAGATCCATATGATTAATCGAGGCTTTACATCAGTTTTGGAAAGGAGGTACCTGATGGCTGCATGGTCCGAATAAACTATGATCTCAGACAACACCAAATAAGACAGAAATTTATTAAAAGTAGATCCTTTTTCATTTTGGTGTAATTTCCTTGGGTTGGTGTCAAGGTCTTACTAGCATAATAGATCGAGTGGAATTGTTTATCGTACCTCTATCCCAATACCACTCCAACTGCCCAATCGCTTTCATCATACATGACTTCAAAAGGGCGGCTCCAATTAGGACCCTTGAGAAGCAGCGAGACACTCCAACTTCTCCTTTAAACCTTGGAAAGCAGCGAGACACTCCTGATAGCACTCCAACTTCTCCTTTAAACCTTGGAATGCAGCGAGACACTCCCGATTAAAGTTAAAAGGTGTGTGCTTTTCCAAGAGTTTTGTTAAAGGCTTGGAAATCCTTGAGAAGTCGTGAATGAGTCCCCTATAAAACCCTACGTGATTGAGGAAGCTTCATATGCCCTTTGTGGTTGAAGGCGGGGAAAGCTTCTCAATTCCACCCAACTTTGCTTTATCCACTTCAATCCCCACACTTTAAATCTTATGACCTGTAACAATCCCCTCTCTCATCATAAAGTAGTATTCTCCCACTTCAATACCAAGTTTGTTTCCTCACATCTTCCGAGACCCATTTTAAAATTTCCAAACATCCATCAAAAGAATCCCCAAAGACAGAAAAATCATCATTTAACACTTCCATGAAGTCTTCAATGAATTCGCCGAAGATCAGCATCATGCATCTTTGGAAGGTCGCCTGTGTATTGCATAGACTGAACGACATTTTTCTATAAGCAAAGATGCCATAAGTGCATTTGAATGTGGTTTTTTCTTGGTTCTCGGGGGACTACTAAAATTTGAAGGTATCCAGACAACCCATCAAGGAAATAATATTATTGATGGCCTACAAGCCACTCGAGCATCTAATCAATAAATAGTAAGGGGAAATGATCCTTTCGCGTTGTATCATTTAGCTTCCAATAATTTATTCAAACACGCCATCCAGTCACCGTACGGGTGGGGATTAACTCATTATGTTCGTTTCAAATCACCGTAGTCCTACCCTTCTTTGCATGACTTGAACTGGGCATACCCACAGGTTGTCTCATATGGGATAGATAATACTGGCATCTAAGAGTTTTTTTTACTTCATTCTTTACCACAACCATCATATTAGCGTTTAACTTGCGTTGGGGTTGGACCTTGGGCCTCATGTTTCCTTCCATCAGGATCTTATACGTACAAAATAATGGATTGATTCCCCTAATCTCAAAGATACTCCAGGCAATGGCCCTCTTATGTAATTGCAATAAATCCACCAATTTCCCTTTTTTTCTCTGTATCTAGTATGGAAGAAATGATGACAGGCATTCCTAGGTTCTCCTCTAAGAAGACATATTCCAAATGTGCAGGTAGCTCTTTAAGTTCCTTCATGGCAGGACACGACACTATTGGTTATGTAGTTGTATATTTCTCCTCCTTCTTCTTAACAACTGTGCCAACCGTAAAATTGTTCTACTCATAGTTTCTTGCGGAAGTGAACTGATACTCAACAAGCACGAAACCACTAGGTGGCTCGGGTTGTGGATCCTCATTGATTCCAGTTGACACAGTCATCAACTGCATAATGCCACATCCCTCTTATTGATCATGACTATATTGGCGAGGACCAGTAACTATACTCACAAATTCATTCTACTGATCTGTCCAATCGCAGAATTTTGAAATCAGGGTAGCTAGTCCCTGCTTGTCAATAGACACAATATACCCTTAACTATGATCAGGAATATGTGAGTAACTACGCAGGGCATCTAAATAGCTCATCTGTGGTGGCACTGTGGTACCGCGAAGCATCGATACCTAATGAATTCAGGTTATTTCCTACAGTAGTTAAAATAAAATGAATCAAAGAATAAATACACAAAAAGGTAAAAAAGTATGTTCACCAATATGCACAGTATTAATAAACTAGATCACCAAAATCCTAATGTTCCTAAGAGCTGCCAGTCCCCGGCAACGGCGCCACAAACTTGATGTGTTCTCCACAAGTGCAAGGGTCGCACACAAGTAATAAAGTGGTTCCCCATAAGGGGTAGGGTTCTTGAACCTCGGGGAACAAGAATCAAAGTACTAATTTCTACTCTGATGTCTAGTGAATCACAAGTTGAGAGATAGTTGAAATGAAGAATAATAAAGAGAAGATCGAATGGTGACATTGCATGCTATTTCACCCTTAATGCCTACCAGCTACGTTCTACGATTCATGTGTGTGCTCACAAGCAATGTTGCATCTATGGTTCTCAAATACAACGAGTTTTGTGAAGGTTACTGTGCGTTTCTTGCTGGACAAGGCACACAATGTGTTTTACACATGCAACTCTGCAATTCAATCACATCGAGTTATGCAAACATAAGATTAAACAAAAGAATCAAAATAACTCCATAGAACAATAAATGCAAGTGTTAAAGTATAAAAATCATCCGAGTTCTTAACCCCAAGGCACTATGGCCAATTAGCCTTTCATGGGTGGTTACAACAAGGAAGAAATAATAAAAGAACAACAAGAGGAAGGCATGACTCTCTTCTCTTCTCTAGATGACATTCCTTACCGAGCTCCGAGTGCTAACCCCACCTCTCAAGTGCCTCTAACTCATCCTTCATCTCCTTAAGTGGTGTAGTGAAGCTTGATCAAAGTCCTCCCAATGGAGAGAAGAATCTACGAACAAATATGAGAAATAAACCCTAGAATTTGGAGTCAAAAACGCTATTTTGGGCCTGACATGGTCTAGACATGGTCGTGTTCTGCCCTTGTTCTTTACTAAGATTTGCATGCGTGCAAAACCCGAGAAAATCTATGGATGCCGCATGGTCGTGCGTCCCCTGTGCTGTGCTAGTGAACGCCCGTGTAAAAGGCAGCATGGCCATGTTCCCCACGAGGAAGAGAAGATATCTTTTTCCTGAGATTTTCAGTGGAGCGAACATGAGCTTGCTGAGATTGTGTTCTGCCTGAGACACCCCCGTGCCAGAATTTCGCCAAATTTTTTTCCAGGCTGAAAAGATTAGTGGGACAGAGCATTGTCGTGTCTTGCCTATGTTCAGTTTGCTCTTTTCCCTTGGTCATCAAACACACGCGTTCCACCCTTGGTTTCACTCCAAATTGACTCGAGCCTGAGATTCCTACATAATAAACATTATACCTCGAATAGCACCGAATATGTATAAAAATATGCTAAAGGACAAATAGAAGAATGAAATAGAGGTCATGAAAACATGGTGTAAAATGCACTCATCAATTTCCTTATAGTAATGTCTACAATTTTTCAATAAAAAAAATAATCCTATGTTTTTTTAAAAAATCCCTACTATATTTTAATCAAAACCCTAATCCTTTTTCTTTTTTTTTTTTTGATTGGCTCCTATTTTTCAGTCAAAACACTAATTCTTTCTTTGCTTGTCAAAATATCGAATATTTTTTTAATAAAAACCATAATCCTATGTTTTCTTTTGTAAATGTCCCCTATTTTTTTTTATTATTAATCAAAACCATAATCCAATATTTTCATTGCAAAATGTCTCATATTTTTCTATCAAAATTGTAATCCAATGTTTTCTTTCTGGAATGCTAACTATTTTTAATCAAAATTCCAATCGTATGTTTTCTTATAGTAATGTCTCCCATTTTTCAATCAAAAACCTAATCCGATTTTTTCTTATAGTAATGTCTCTTTATTTTCAATCAAAACCGTAATACTAAATTTTCTTGTACTAATGTCTCCTATTTTACAATCAGAACCCTTAACCTATGTTTTCCTTTTGCAATAACTAGTATATTTGAAAAAAAATAATTGTATGTTTTCTTTATGGAATGTTCCCTATTTTGCAAAGAAAACATGAATCCTATGTTTTTTTCTTTTCCGAATGTCTCATATTTTTTAATCAAAACCAAAATCCTCAGTTTTTTTTTAATGCCTCCTATTTTTTAATAAAATAACTAATCTTATATTTTCTTTTGGGAATGTCTACTATTTTTTATTCAAATTACGAGCTTGGTGCAGAAGCTCATGAGGCATACCAGGATTTGGCCAAATTCTACATCTTGGCCTCGAAAATAGTGATTTTTTCGTTTATAGTAATAATTGATTTGATTATATCTTGGGCTAGAAATCTTGAATTTGTACACCATTTTAGGCATTCATTTTTATTTTTTAAGTTCTATATTTTTTTAATGAAATTTGAAAACTTGCCATTTTTGGCAAATTTTTTTATCTTCTACTTTTCGGGTTTTCTCATATCAGTCTTCTGGTATATTTATTGTAAGCCTATGTGCTTGGGAGGAACAGTCTTGTAATAGTTATTTTTCCTTGAGTAATATACCTTACTCAAGTTTTTTGCCCAATCATGGTAATCTTTGATCAACAAGTTGGAAGACTTGTTACTAGCATTGCTACCCGGGTCAACAATTACAAGATTATCGCTACATCAGAATGTCTCCTATTTTCTTAATAAAAATGTAATCCTATGTTTCCTTTCACAATGTGTTCTATTTGTCAATTAAAACTGTGTTTTCATGTGGCAACGTCTCATATTTATTGGTTTTCAATCAAAACCCTAATCCTATGTTGTATTTTTCGGAATATCTACTATTTTTCAATCAAAATCCTAATCCTACGTTTTCTTTTGAGATTGTCTACTATTTTTTAATCAAACTCTAATCCTATGTTTTCTATTCAGAATGGCTACTATTTTTTTAATCAAAACCCTAATCTTATGTTTTCTTTTGGAATTATCTGCTATTTTTGAATCAAAACCCAAATCATATGTTTTATTTTGGAAATGCCCCCTAATTTTTGGTTATTAATCAAAACCCTAATACTATGTTTAACTAAAGTAATGTCTCCTATTTTTCAATCAAAACCAAATCCTATGTTTTTCTTTTTAGAATGTCTGATTTTTTATAATCTAAACCCAATTCGATTGTTTGCTTTTCGTAATGCCTCCCTTTTTTGAATAAAAATCCAAATCCAATTTTTTTTTTAGAATGTCTCCTATCTTACATTCTAAACTTGGATCCTATGTTTTTTTTTTCTTAATGTCTCCTATGTATTAGTTTTATTCAAAAACATAATCTTTTCTTTTCTGTTTGAAATGTATGCAATTTTTGCATCAAAACAATAATCATATGCTTTCTTTTCATAATGGTTAATATTTTTCAATCAAAACACTAATTCTATGTTTTCTTATCGGAATGACACTTATTTTTTTATCAAAACCATAATCCTATATTTCTTTTTGGAATGTCTGCTATTTTTTAATGTAAACACTAATCCCAAGTTTTCTTTTTGGAATATCTACTATTTCTGAATCAAAACCCTAATATTATGATTTCTTATACTAATTTATGCTATTTTCAAGTTTTGAATCAAAACCATAATCCTATATTTGAATCAAAACCCTAATCCTATGTTTTTTTTATGGAATGGCTTCTATCTTTCAATCAAAACTTGAATATTAGGTTTTTTTTTTCTTAATGTCTCCTATTTATGAGTTTTGAATCAAAACCTTAACTTATGTTTTCTTTTTGCAATGTCACCATTTTTTAATCAAAAACCTAATCTTTTCTTTAATTTTTGGAATGTTTGCTATTTTTTAAATAAAATGCCAAATCCTATCTTTCCTTTCGGAATGTGTCTAATTTTTCAATTTTGAATCGAAATCTTATCCCCTGTTTTTTTTTTCAGAATGTCTCAATTCTTTTCAATCAAAACCCCAATTGTATATTTTGTTTTTGGAATGTCTCTGATTTTTTAAACAAAACCCTTATCATATGTTTTTTTTACGGAATGTCTCCTATTTATGAAAAATTCTTAATCCTATGTTTCCTTTTCGTAATGTATCCTATTTTTGAATTAAAACAATAATCTTATGTTTTTCTTTAGCAATGTTTCAATAAACACAAATTCTATGTTTTGTTTCTGTATCTCTCCTATTTATCGGTTTTCAATCAAAACCTTAATTCTATTTTTTATTTTCACAATTCTCTTATTTTTCAATCAACAACCTAATCCTATGCTTTTTTTTTGTTCAGAATGTCTCCTATTTTTTATTCGAACCCTAATCCAATGTTTTTTTCGAAATGCCTCCTACTTTTTAGTTTTGAAGAAAAACCATAATCATTTGCGTCTTTTCTGAATGTGTCCTATTTTTTTATCTAAACCTTAATCCTATGTCTTCATTTCAAAATGGCTCTTATTTTTTAATCAAAAACATAATCGTATGTTTTTTTTGGAATGTCTACTATTTTTTAATGAAAACACTAATCCCAAGTTTTTTTTTTGAATGTCAACTACTTTTGAATGAAAACCTTAATATTATGTTTTCTTGTAGTAATGTATCCTAATTTAAAGTTTTGAATCAAAACCGCAATCCTATGTTTTGTTTTTGGAATGCCAACTATATTTGAATCAAAACCCTAATCCTATGTTTTTATTTAAAGAATGTCTCCAATTTCTTTCAATCAAAACACTAATACTATGTTTTCTTTTCTTATTGTCTCCTATTTATCAGTTTTGAATCAAAACCTTAAACTATGTTTTTTTTTTTTTTTTGCAATGTCTTCTTTTTTTAAATTAAAACAATAATCTTATGTTTTCTTTTAGCAATGTTTCAATAAAAACACTAATTCTATGTTTTTTTCCTGTTTCTCTCCTATTTATCGGTTTTCCATCAAAACCTTTAATCCTATGTTTTATTTTGGAAATTCTCCTATTTTTTAATCGACACCTTAATCATATGTTTTCTTTTCAGAATGTCTCCTATTTTTCGTTTGAACCCTTATCCTATGTTTTTTTTTCAGAACGTCTCCTACTTTTAAGTTTTAAAGAAAACCCATAATCCTTTGTTGTCTTTTCAAAATGTGTCCTATTTTTTAATCTAAAAATTAATCCTACGTTTTCATTTTTGAATGGCTGTTATTTTTTAATTAAAACCATAATATTAATTTTTCTTTCTGGAATGTATGCAATTTTTTTAATGAAAACACTAATCCCAAGTTTTTCTGTTTGAATGCCTACAATTTTTAAATCAAGACCCTAATACTATGTTTTGTTATAATAATGCATCCTATTTTAAAGATTTGAATCAAAAACCATAATACTATGTTTTGTTTTCAGAACACCTACTATATTTGAATCAAAACCCTAATCCAATGTTTTTATTTTTGGAATGTCCCCTATCTTTCAATCAAAACTTGAAAATTATGTTTTCTTTTCTTAATGTCTCCTATTTATCAATTTTAAATCGAAACCGTAACCTATTTTCTTTATGGAAACACTGTTTTTTTTCAAACAAAAACCTAATCCTTTCTTTTGTTTTTGGAATGTATGTTATTTTTTTAATCAAAAACCTAATCTTATGTTTTCTTTCCAGAATGTGTCATGTTTTTCAGTTTGAATGAAATCCTCAATCCTTTATTTTCTTTTCATAATGTCTCATTTTTTTTTAATCAAAACCCAAATAGTATCTTTTGTTTTGGAAATCTCTTCTAATTTTTTATCAAAATCCTAAATATATGGTTTCCTTTCTTTCAATCAAAACCTGAACCATATGTTTTGTTTTCTTAATGTCTCCTATTTATTAGTTTTGATTTTGAAACCTAATCAAAACAATAATCCTATATTTTCTTTTCGTAATGTCACATATTTTTCAATCAAAACCCTAATCATATGTTTGCATTTGGGAAAGCCTCCTATTTTTTAATCAAAACCCTAATCCTATATTTTCCTTCATTAATGTTCGCTATTTTTTATTGAAAAAGTTAATCTTATTTTTTCCTTCATTAATGTTTGCTATTTTTATTGAAAAAGTTAATCCTATGTTTTCATTTTGGAATGCCTACTATTTCTTAATAAAATCCCTAATCAGATGTTTTTCTTATAGCAATGTGTCATATTTTTACGTTTTGAATTAAAACCCTAATCCTATGTTTTATTATTGGAGAGCCTATTATATTTGCATCAAAATCCTAATCCTATTTTTTGTTTTTAGAATATCTCCTATCTTTCAATCAAAACCCGAATCATCTGTTTTATTTTTCTTGATGTCTACTTTTTACCAATTTTAAATCAAAACCCTAACCTATGTTTTTTTTTCGCAATGTCTCCTATTTTCGAATAAAAAATCTAATCATTTTTTCTCTTCAGAATGTCTGCTATTTTTTAATCAAAACATTAATCTTATGATTTTTCTTTTTAGAATGTGTCCTATTTTTTATTTTTGACTCAAAACTTTAATCATTTTTTTCTTTTCGGAATGTTTCATGTTTTTTAATAAAAAACCAATTCATATCTTTTGATTTTGGAATCTCTGCTAATTTTTATCAAAATCCAAATCCTATGTTTTTCTTTCAAAATGCCTCCTATTCGTAATGTCTACTATCTTTCAAACAAAATCGAAATCCTATGTTTTCTTTTCTTAATGTCTTCTATTTATCAGTTTTGATTCAAAAACCTTATCCTTTCCTTTCTTTTTAGAATGTATACTATTTTTGAATCAAAATAATAATCCTTTTCTTTTTCATAGTGTCTCATATTTTTCAATCAGAACGCTAATCCTTTATTATTATTATATTTTTTTGGAATGGCTCCAATCTTTGAATTAAAACCCTAACCCAAATTTTCTTTTGCGAATGTCTGTTATTTTTCAATCAAAACCCTAATCCTATGTTTTCTTTTCATAAGGTTTACTATTTTTTAATCAAAAACCAAATCCTATGTTTTCTTACAGTAATGTGTACTATTTGTCAATTTTGAATAAAAACCACAATCCTACGTATTTTTTTCAAAATAGGTACTATATTTGAATTAAAACTTTAATATTATATTTTACTTTCAAAATGTCTCCTATATTTCAATCAAAATATGAATCCTATGTTTTTTTTTTTCTAAAAGTCACCTATTTATCAGTTTTAAATCAAAACCCTAACCTATGTTTTGTTTTCATATTGTCTCCTATTTTTCAATAAAAAACCTAATCCTTACCATTTTTTTGGAATGCTACAATGTTTGAATGAAAACCTAAATCCTGTGTTTTATTTTCGGAATGTGTCCTATTTTTTCAGTTTTGGTAATCTCTGCTAATTTTTAATCAAAACACTAGTCCTATGTTTTCTTTTTGTAATGCCTCCTAGTTTGAATAAAAAACATAATCCTATGTTCTCATTTTGGAATGCCGCAATTTTTGAATAAAGACCCTAATCTTATGTTTCTTTTTTCGAATATCTGCTATTTTTGAATCAAAACAATAATCATCTACTTTCTTTTCATAATATCTCATATTTTTTTAATCAAAATTGTAATCCTAAGTTTTTTTTTAATGCCTCTTTTTGTTTAATCAAAACAATAAACTTATGTTTTCTTTTCAAAATGTCTACTAGTTTTTAATGAAAACAATAATCCTATGTTTTCCTTTCGTAATGTCTCTAAATTTTTAATCAAAACCCTAGTCCTATGTTTTCCTTTTCCAACGGCTCCTATTTTTGAATCGAACCCCTAATCCTATTTTTCCTTTGGGAATGTCTGCTATTTTTAAAACAAATTAGTAATCATATGTTTTTTTTTTTCGGAATGTCTATTATTTTTGACCCAAAACCCTAATCATATTTTTTCTTAAAGTAATGTTTGTCTCCTATTTTTCATTCAGTACCATAATTCTATGTTTTCTTTTCGGAATGGCTATTATATTTAAATCAAAACCCTAATCCTATGTTTTCTTTTTGAAATGTCTCATATTTCTTAATCAAAAACCTAATCCTTGCTTTTTTTTTTAATGCCTGCTATTTTCGAAACCAAACTCCAAAGCCTATGTTTCTTTTCGGAATGTGTCCTATTTTTCAGTTTTGAATCAAAACCTTAATCCGTTGTTTTCTTTTTAGAATGTCTCACTTCTTTTGAATCAAAACCCAAATCGTAATTTTTGTTTTTGGAATATCTGTGATTTTTTAATCAAAACTCAAATTGTATGTTTTTTTTAATGTCTCCTATTTTAGAATAAAAACCTTAATTCTATGTTTTCTTTTTGAAATGTCTCCTATTTTTGAATTAAAATAATAATCCTGTGTTCTCTTTTTCCAATGTTTCAATCAAAGCACTAATTCTATGTTTTCTTTATGTATCTTTCCTATTTATCAGTTTTCAATCAAAACCTTAATCGTATGTCTTATTTTCTGAATTCTCCTATTTTTCAATCAGCACCCAAATTCTATGTTTTCTTTTCAGAATGTCTCATATTTTTTCTTTGAACACTAATCATATGTTTTTTTTTCTCTGAATATCACCTATTTTTTTAATTTTGAAGAAAAACCATAATCCATTGGTGTCTTTGTGAAAAGTCTCTTATTTTTTTAATCTAAACCTTAATGATATGATTTATTTTCGATATGTCTCCTATTTTTCAACTAAAACCCTAATCCTATCTTCTCTTTTCACAATGTTTGCTAAATTTTGGTTTTCATTCAACAACTTAATCTTATTATTTCTTAGCAACATGTCTTCTAGTTTTTAATCTAAACTCTAATCTAATATTTTCTCTTTGGAATGTCACCTATTTTTTTTGTTTGGAATCAATACGCTAATCCTATGTTTTCTTTTCTAAATGTCACTTATTTTTCAGTTTTGAATCAAAACTCTCATCCTTTAATTTCCTTCCAGAATGTTTCAATTTTTTTTAATCAAAACCCTAATCATATCTTTTGTTTTGGCAATGTCAGCTAATTTTTAATCAATACCCTAATCTGATATTTTCTTTTCGGAATGTCTCATATCTTTCAATAAAAACCCTAATCCTATGTTTTCTATGTGGAATACCTCAAATTATTAATTCAAAACCCTAATGTTATGTTTTTCTTTTGAGAATGTTCGCTATTTTTTAATCAAAGCAATAATCGTATCTTTTCTTTTTGTATGTCTCATTTTTTTAATCAAAACCCTAACCCTAATTTTTTTTTGGAATACCTCTTATTTTTTAATCAAAACTATAATTTATATTTTCTTCTCGGAATGCCTGCTATTTTTTAATCAAAACAATAGTCCTATGTTTTTTTTTAGTAATGTCTCATATTTTTTTAATCAAGATCCTAATCATATATTTTCTTTTGAGAATGTCTGTTAATTCTGAATCAAAACCCTAATCCTATGTTTTCCCTTCGAACAGTCACTATTTTTCTATTAGAAGTGTCCACTATTTTTCGATTTTTAATCAAAACACTAATCCTATTTTTTTCTTATTGTAATGTATCCTATATTTCAATCAAACCCTAATCCTATGTTTTCTTATCAAAATGTCTCATATGTTTCAATTAAACCACTAATCCTATGTTTTCTTTTCCAAATCCCTACTATTTTTGACTCAAAACCCTAATCCAATGTTTTCTTAAAGTAATGTCTCATCTTTTTGAATCAAAAACCTAATTCTATGTTTTCTTTTTTGGAATGGCTACTATATTTGAATCAAAACCACAATCCGATGTTTTCTTTTCGAAATGTTTCCTATTTTTAATCAAAACCAAAATTCTACTTTTTTTTTCAATGTCTTCTATTTATCAGTTTTGAATCAAAATCCTATGATATACTTTTTTTTTCGGAATGTCTCCTATTTTCCAATAAAAAATTTAATCCCTTCCTTTCTTTTCTGAATGTCTGGTATTTTTTATTCGAAACCCTAATCGTAAAATTTCTTTCCGGAATGTGTCCTACTTTTCAGTTTTGAATCAAAAGCCTAAATCTTTATTTCCTTTTCAGAATGTCTCATTTTTTTTATTCAAAACCCTAAGGGGTTGTTTGTTTGCAAGCATTGGACTAGGAATGGATTGGTAATGGGTTGGGAATGGGTCTAATCCCTTGTTTGGTTGTCAGGCATAGGAATGGGTTAGGAATGGGTTAGGAATGGGATGAGGGGAGAAGGGTGATTAGGATGCCTCCAATTTTCATGAGAAATGCCTAATCCGGATGAAGAAATTACCATCTTACCCATCACTTTAATTTTATTTCCATCCTATATATATATATATATATATATATATATATATATATATATATATATATATATATATATATATATATATATATATATATATTGTAAAAATAATAATATTAATAAAATAATACTATAAGAAAACATTGTAAAAATAATACTATAAAAAACAACAGTAATAATAATAATAATAATAATAATAATAATAATAATAATAATAATAATAATAATAATAATAATAATAATAATAATAATATGATAACATTTTAACAAAACAACAATATTAATCCTAAAGAATTTGTAAACTTAATTATAAAAAAAAATTATAACAATAATGACAACATATTACAAATAAAATAATATTGTCTGGTAATATATTTATTTATTTAATATTTATTCTATAAGGGCATAAAAGACATTTCGTATATATTTCTTCTATTTAATTTTCCAATTCCCAATGAATTACTCTCCTATACCCTCCAACCAAACACACTTTCCCTTTCATTCTTAATCCATTACCCCTTATTCTCATTCCTATCTCATTCCTATCTCATTACTCCTCAACTCCATTCCTTGGAACCAAACAGCCCCTAAGTCTATATTTTGTTTTGGGAATCTCTGCTAATTTTAAATCAAAACCCTAATCCCATGTTTTGTTTTTGTAATGCCTCCTGTTTTTGAATCAAAAACCTAATCTTATGGTTTTTTTCAGAATGTCTAATATCTGTCAATCAAAACATCAATGCTATGTATTCTTTTCAAAATGTCTGATATTTTTTTATTCGAAACACTAATCCTATTTTTTAATTTTGGAATGTTAACTATTTTTTAATAAAATGCCTAATCCTATGTTTTCTTATAATAATGTCTGCTATTTTTCAATCAAATCCTTAATCCCATGTCTTCTTTTTGGAGTGGCTCTTATTTTTTAATCAAAAACCTAATCCTTTCTTTTTCTTTTTAGAATGTCCATTATTTTTTTAATCAAAATCCTAATCATATGTTTTCTTTTCGAAATGTCCTCTATTTTTCAATTTTTAATCAAACCCCTAATTCGATCTTTTCTCATGGCAATGTCTCATATTTTCAATCAAAATCCTAATCTTATGATTTATTTTCGTAATGTCTGCTATTTTTGAATGAAATCCCTATTCCCATGTTTTGTTACAGTAATGTCTCATATTTTTCAATTAAAACACTAGTCATATGTTTTCTTTTCGGAATGTCTACTATGTTTCAATCAAAACTTGAATCCTTTGTTTTCTTTTCTTAATGTCACCTATTTATTATTTTTGAATTAAAACTCTAACCTATGTTTTCTTTTCAAAATGTCAACTATTTTTCAATCAAAAATCTAATCCTTTCTTTTCTTTTCAGAAAGCCTACTATTTTTTAATCAAAGCACTAGTCCATGTTTTCTTGTCGGAATGTGTACTATGTTTCAATCAAAACTTGAATCCTTTGTTTTCTTTTCTTAATGTCACCTATTTATTATTTTTGAATTAAAACTCTAACCTATGTTTTCTTTTCAAAATGTCAACTATTTTTCAATCAAAAATCTAATCCTTTCTTTTCTTTTTAGAAAGCCTACTATTTTTTAATCAAAGCACTAGTCCATGTTTTCTTGTCGGAATGTGTCCAATTTTTCAGTTTATAATCAAAACTCTAATACTTTATTTTCTTTTCAGAATATCGCATTTTTCTTAATCAAAACCCTAATCCTATCTTTTGTTTAGGGAATCTCCTAATTTTTAATCAAAAACTTAATTCGATATTTTCTTTTGAGAATGTATCATATTTTTCAACCAAAACCCTAATCCCATGTTTTTTTTAATGCCTACTATTTTTCAATCAAGACTGTAATTATATGTTTTTTTTTTACTAATGTCTACTATTTTAAAATCAAAACACTGATCCTAGGTTTTCTTATGGTTATATCTACTATTTTTTAATAAAAACAATAACTTAGGTTTTTCTATTGGAATGCCTCCTATTTTTTATTCAAAAACTAAATCTTATGTCCTCTTTTGGCAATGTCTTCCATTTTTTTAATCAAAACAACAATTGTTTGTTTTCCTTTTGTAATGTCTATTATTTTTCTACCAAAACCGTAATCCTATATTTTCATTTCGGAAGGCCTATATTTTTCAAACAAAACCCCAATCCTATGTTTTCTATTCGGAACGCCTACTATATTTGAATCAAAACCATAATCCTATCTTTCAAACAAAACTAGAATCCAATATTTTCTTTTCTTAATTTCTCCTATTTATTATTTTTGAATCAAAACCCTAAGCTATGTTATCTTTTCGAAATGTTTCCTATTTTTCAATTTAAAACCGAATCCTTTCTTTTCTTTTTAGAATGTTTTCTATTTTTGAAACAAACCCTAATCCTATTTTTTCTTTTCGGAATGTCACATATTTTTGAATCAAAACCCTAATCCTATCTCTTGTTTTGGAAATGTCTGCTATTTTTTACTCAAAATCATAATCGTATATTTTATTTTCAGAATGTCTAATATTTTTGAACAAAAATCCTAATCCTATATTTTTATTTTTGGAATGTCTGCTCATTTTTTATTACAACCGTAATCCTTCATTTTCTTTTGCAATGTCGCCTATTTTCCAATCAAAATATTAATTATATGTTTTCTTTTCACAATGTGTCCTATTTATCTGTTTTCAAACAAACCCATAATCCTATGTTTTATTTGGAATATCTGCTATTTATCACTCAAAAACCCTAATCCTATGTTTTCGTTTTAAAATGCCTCCTATTTTTTAATAGAACCCTAATCTTATTTTTTCTTTCAGAATGTCTCATATTTTTAACTTTTCAAGGAATGTCTTGAAATTTTTAAATCACCACCCTAATCCTTTGTTTTTTTTTTTGGAATGTCTCCTAGTTTTTCACCTAAAACCCTAATCTTATATTTTCCTTTCAGAATGTCACCTAAATTTCGGTTTTCAATAAAAAACAGAATCCAATTATTTTTTTCTCAAAATGTCTTCTAATTTTGAATAAAAACGATAATCTTATATTTTCTTCTAGGAATGTCTGCTATTTTTTTTTTTTGGATCAAAACGCTAATCCTATGTATTCTTTTCGTAAATTTGACTTTTTTCGGTTTTGAATCGAAACGCTAATCCTACATTTTCTTTTAAAAATGCCTACTTTTTTGAATCAAAACCAAAATTTAATATTTTCTTTCTGTAATGTCTCCTATTTCTATGTTTTGAATCAAAACCCAATTCTATGTTTTAATTTTGGAATTTGTCTTTTGTTTTTTTATTTTTCAATCAAAACAGTAATTCTATGTTTTCTTTTAGCAGTGTCTTTTATTTTATAACAAAACAATAATCCAACGATTTTTACTCCTAATATCCACTATTTTTTTAACAAAAACACTAATACTATGTTTTCTTTTTTGAATGTCTAATTTTTTTAGATTTCAATCAAAACTCTAATAATATGTTTTCTTTTCTAAATGTCTACTATTTTTCATTTTTGAATCAAAACTGTAATCCTATTTTATCTTTTCACAATGGCTCCCATTTTTTAATAAAGATCCTAATCCTTATCGTATATTTTTTTTTTTGTAATGTCTCCTATTTTTTGACTAAAACACTATTCCTCTATTTTCTTTTTGAAATGTGTCATATTTTTCAAATAAAACCCTAACCTATGTTTTCATTTCGGAATGTCTATAATTTTTTAATCAAAACACTAATCCTATGTTTCGTTTTGGCATGTCTCACATTTTCCAGTCAAAAAAATAATTTTACGTTCACTTTTCGAACCAGATCCTATTTTTAAATCAAAATAGTAATCCTATGTTTTCTTTTCGGAATATGTCCTATTTTTCAATTTTGAATAAAAAACTTAATCATTTGTTTTCTTTTCAAAATGTCTCCCATCTTTCAATAAAAAACCAAACCTTATGTTTTCTTTTATTAATGTCTTATATTTTTCAATCCAAATTCAAATCCTATGTTTTCATATAGTAATGTCTCCGATATTTGCATCAAAAGGCTAATCCCATGTTTTCTTTTCCAAATGTATCCTATTTTCTATTTTCAATCAAAACTCTAAACCTTTGTTTTTTTGTAATGTCTGCTATTTCGTAGTCAAGACACTAATCCATTGTTTTCTATTTGGAATGTCTCCTATTTTTCAAACAAACCCCGAATCCTATTTTTATTTTCTTCTCTTAATGTCTCCTATTTATCATATTTGAATCAAACCTTTAGCAATGTTTCCTTTTCAGAATGTCTCCTACTTTTCAATCAAAAACCCAATCCATTTTTTTCTTTTAGAAATGTTTGCTATTTTTCAATAAAAACCCTAGTCCTATGTTTTCTTTTCGAAATGTTTCCTATATTTTTAGTTCGAAATGTCTACTATTTTTGCATCAAAACACTAATTCTATGTTTTTAATCAAAATCCTAATCTTATTTTGAAATCAAAGCCCTATATCTTTGTTTTTTTTTTGGAATGTCTCGTTTTTTCAATGAAAACTCTAACCCTATCTTTCAAAAAAGTAATCTTTATTTTTCTTTTTGTAATGTCCCCTATCTTTCAATTAAAACATGAATCCTATGTTTTTTTTTTCTGATGTCTCCTATTTATCAGTTTTGAATCAAAACCCTAATCGTATGTTCTCTTCTAGTAATGTCTCCTAGTTTTTAGTTTTGAATAAAAACCCAGTCCTTTGTTTTTATTTAAGCAATGGCTCTTATTTTTAAATTGAAACCCTAACCCTTTCTTTTCTTTTCGCAATGTTTACTATTTTTTAATAAAACACTAATCCTATGTTTTCTTATTATAATATCTCCCATTTTTCAATTATAACCCTAATCCTATATTTTATCTTATGAAAGCCTACTATATTTGAATAAAAACCTAATTGTATATTTTATTGTGCGAGTATCTGCTATATTTGAACCAAAACACTATTATGTGTTTTCTTTTAGAAATGTCCCTTATTTTGTTGATTTTACAAATGTCCCCTATTTTGTTGATTTTACAAACACTATTTTGTGCGAGTATCTCTTATTTTTCAATCAAAATCCTAATTCTATGTTTACTTTTACAAATGCCTCATATTTTTCAATCAAAACTATAATAGAATGTTTTCTTTTCAGAAAGCCTATTGTTTTTTAATCAAAACCCAAATCCTATGTTTTCTTATAGTATTGTCTGCTTTTTTTCAATCAAAACCCTAATCCTACGTCATCTTTTCAAAGTACCTACTATATTTGAATAAAATCCCTAATGCTATGTTTTCTTTTTAGAATGTGAACAAGCTTTCAATGAAAACTCTAATCCTATGTTTTTCTTCGGAATGTGTCCAATTTTTCAGTTTTAAATCAAAACTCTAATCGTTTCTTTTCTTATCGGAATGTCTCCTACGTTTAAATGAAAACCCCGATCCCCTGTTTTCTTTTTAGAATTTCTACAATTTTTGAATCAAAACCCTCATCTTATGTTTTCTTATAATAATGTCTCCTATTTTCACTAATAGGAGACATTACTTTAAGAAAACATAGGATTCAGGTTTTGTTTGCAAGATAAAAAATAGTATTTAGTACTGTCTGCTATTTTTTAATTAAAACAACAACATTATAGTCTCTTTTGTAAGTGTCCCCTATTTTTCATTTAAAAACTTAATCCTTTCTTTTTGCACTCTGGTGAACTTCTATCCCGTACGATCAAACCAACAGTTAAGCCACAAATCCCATCAAAACTTTGAAGTTAAGCGAGCTTGTACGAGAACAGTACTAGAATGGATGACCTCCTCTGAAGTCCTCGTGTTGCACCCCTTCCTCCTTCGTTTTGCTATATGGTTTATTTTTATGATTTTATTAATTAAAAAATAACAATAATAATTAAAGATGAAAGACTAACCTATATTTTAATCAAAACCCTAATCCTATATTACCTTAGAGTAATGTCTCCTATATTTTGTTTGGGGAATCTCTGCTAATTTTTAATCAAACCCCTAATCCTATGTTTGTTTTCATAATGGCTCCTATTTTTGAATAAAATACTTAATCCTATGTTTTCTTTTCGAAATGTCTCCAATTTTTTAATCAAAATCATAATCTTCTGTTTCTCTTTTGGGAATATCTGCTATTTTTTAATCAAAACTTTAATCTTTTGTTTTCTTTTTGGAATGTCTCATTTTTTTTAATTAAAACCCTAATCATGTCTTTTTATTTGGAAATCTCTGCTAATTTTTTTATCAAAACCCTAATTCTATGTTTTCTTTTTCGTAATGCCTCCTACTTTTGAATAAAAATCCTAGTGCAATGTTTTCTTTTCGGAATACCTTCTATCTTTCAATCAAAACCCGAATCCTGTGTTTTTTTTTATAACAATGTCTCCTATTTTTTATTAATAGGGGACATTACTTTAAGAAAAAAATAAAATTTTAGTTTTGTTTGCAAGAGAAAAAATAGGATTTAGAAATATTTCATATTTTTCAATCAAGCTACTATTTTTTTTTTCTTTTCGGAATAACTACTATTTTTTAATCAAAACTCTAATCTTATGTTTTATTATGGAAGTGTACTCTATTTTCAATCAAAAAAATAATCCTTAATTTTTCTACTCTATTGAACTTCTATCGCATATGATCATACCAACACAAAAGCCCCAAATCCCATTAGAACTTCGAAGTTAAGCAAGCTTCTATGACAATAGCACTAGGATGGGTTGTCTCCCCCCTTCGTTTTACTATATGGTTTATTTTTATAATTTTATCAATTTAAAAATTGAAATAATAATAAAATAAATGAAAGACTCACATATATTTTAATCAAAACCCTAATCCTATGTTTCCTTAGAGTAATGTCTTTGATATTTTGTTTCGGGAATCAATGCTAATTTTTAATCAAAGCCCTAATCCTATGTTTCTTTTCGTAATGGCTCCTATTCTCGAATAAAGTTCCTAATCCTATGTTTTCTTTTCGAAATGTTTTCTACTTTTAAATCAAAATCATAATCTTATGTTTTCCTTTTCGGAATGTCTGCCATTTTTTAATCAAAACTTTAATTTTTTTTGTTTTCCTTCCTG
Source organism: Dioscorea alata (assembly GCA_020875875.1). NCBI lineage: Eukaryota > Viridiplantae > Streptophyta > Magnoliopsida > Dioscoreales > Dioscoreaceae > Dioscorea > Dioscorea alata. Next base: position 8,000,938 of record CM037020.1, read on the forward strand.
AATGTCTCATTGTTTTTAATCAAAACTCTAATACTATCTTTTGATTTGGGAATTTCTTCTAATTTTTTGTGAAAAACCTAATCCTATTTTTTCTTTTTTCGGAATGCCTCCTACTTTTGAATAAAAATCCTAATGCCATCTTTTCTTTCCGGAATATCTCCTATCTTTCAATCAAAATCTGAATCTTATGTTTTCTTTTCTTAATACATCTTATTTATCAGTTTAGATTCAAAAACCTAAACTTTCTTTTTTCTTCTCAAAATGTCTGTTATTTTTCAATCAAAACAATAATCCTTTGTTTTCTTTTCGTAATGCCTCACATTTTTCGATCAAAACACGAATCCTTTGTTTGATTCCTGGATTGCTTCCTGTTTTTGAATCAAAACCCTAACCCAATGTGTTCTTTTCATAACGACTACTACTTTTGAATCAAAACCCTAATCTTTTGTTTTCTTTTTGTATTGTCTAATATTTTTGAATCAAAAAGCTAATCCTATGTTTTCTCATAGTAATCTATCCTACTTGTCTATTTTGAATTAAAACCCTAATCCTATGTTTTCATTACAGAATGCCTACTATATTTGAATCAAAACTGTAATCTTATATTTTCTTTTCGGAATGTCTACTATCTTTTAATCAAAACTTGAATCCTATGTTTTCTTTTCCTAATGTTATCTATTTATCAATTTGGAATCAAAACCCTAACCTATATTTTGTTTTCTGAATGTCTCCTATTTTCAATCAAAAACCTAATCCTTACTTTCCTTTTCGGATTGTATGCTATGTGTGAATAAAAATCCTAATCCTATGTTTTCTTTTCAGAATGTTTCCTATTTTTTAGTTTTGAATCAACATCATAATCCCTTTTTTTTCTTTTTGGAATGCCTCATTTGTTTGAATCAAAACTCTAATCCTATCTTTTTGTTTCTGTAATCTCTGCTGACTTTTAATCAAAATTATAATCCTATTTTTTCTTTTAGTATTGTCTAATAGTTTTTAAATAAAAATCCAAATCCTACGATTTCTTTTTGTAACACCTCCTATTTTTAAATCAAAACCCTAATTTTAAATTTTCTTTTGTAAATGTCTGCTATTCTTGAATCAAAACGAGAATCATTTGCTTTCTTTTCACAATATCTCATGTTTTTTAATCAAAATCCTAACCCTAAGGTTTTTTTTTAATGCCTGCTATTGTTTATCAAAACCCCAATTATATGTTTTCTTTTTAGGAATGACTGCTATTTTTTAATCAAAACAATAACACTATGGTTTTTTTCGTAATGTCTCTTATTTTTCAATCAAAACCCTAATCCTTTGTTTTCCTATGGTAATATCTCCTATTTTTCAATCAAAACCCTAATCCTATTATTTCTTTCCAGAATGCCTACTATATTTGAATAAAAACACTAATCCTATGTTTTTTTTCGAAATGCCACCTATTTTTCAATCAAAAAACTAATCCTTGCTTTCTTTTTGGAATGTCTTTTATGTTTGAAACAAAACCACAAATCCTATGTTTTCTTTTTGGAATGTGTCCTACTTTTCAGTTTTGAATCAAAACTCTAATCTTTTGTTTTCTTTTCGGAATGTCTTCGTTCTTTTGAATCAAAACCCAAATACTATTTTTAGTTTCAGAAATGTCTGCTATTTTTTAACCAAAACACTAATCGCATGTTTTTTTCGGAATGTCTCCTATTTTTGAATAAAAATCTTAATCCTATCACTACACCATATGGGCCTATTAACAGCGATTTTCTCGCCCTTTCACGGCTTTTAAAAATGCCGCTAAATTGACCACCGGCATCTTATGAAAATGCCGCGACTAGTGCCACTAAAGTGATGTCCGTAACTTAGCAGCATTTATATTTATAAAACACTACCAAAAGTGGTAGCGAAGTTCACATGTAAGGCACCAAAATGGTGATGTTTTTCCAAAATAACACCTCTATTTTTGTGGCAATTATTAGTATAAACTCCATGCAATGTGGGTGTTGTAAAAAAAAAATAAAAATAAAAAAATCAAATTTAGCGGCATTTTTTATGCAAAAACGGCATTATATTCGTAGCATTTTTACGCAAAAACGACACTAACTTAGTGACATTTTCAAAACAAAATGCCACTATATTAGTGGCAGTTGTAAGCAAACACGCCACTAAAATAGAGGAGTTCATAGTAAAAACACCACGAGTTCTTCCAACTTTTAAATATTGCTAATGCTTCAACAACATTTTTGTGAGAAAACACTACTAGAATAGTAACATTTTTTACAGCAACACGCTAAAATTAGGGAATTTATATTTATAAATTACTGCCGTACTTTGATGCAATTTTCCTTATAAATGCAGTTAAATTTAATTTTGAATATAGTTTCCTTTGATTTTACAATTTTATTTGTGTATTTCTTACAAAAAATGGTAGTAGAACACCTGGAATTAGCATTCAAGATAACAGCAGTCACATATAATTAATTATATAGACAAACACAATTGTTGATGTTCAATATATTAAACCCAATTAGGAGTTACAAACGTCTTCGATATTAGTAAATAGTTAGGTTTGGCATTCTTGTCTTACTCCAAATAACACAAAAGAAAATAGAGATAAATAAAAAGCCTCCATAGATTGATCAATGCCACTACTAATCTCCAGAAGGCTGATTATGCAATTAAAAAAAATTATGAGAAAAGATTCCACAATGAATTTAAAATTACAATAAAATAGATACAAACACAATAACATAGGCACTTTTGAAATACCTGTGACTGAGAAGTTGAGCCAACTATGTCAACTATAGGGATAGTAACTCCAGGAAAATGATTTTGTAAAAACACAAGAAGAGCATTATATTGAGCACATTGTTGAACACATTCTTGCTCTAGCTCCTTTTTCATTTGTTGCATTTGTTGTTCCATTTGGTCAAATCGCACAACAAACAAACTTGATTGAGTGCTTGAGGCAGTAGAATTTCTACAAATCATACCACCATAGTAACTTTTGGTTGTTAGACCTAATGCAAGTCCTCTTAGTCACCCACATCTTTCTTTATCAATAACTTCTGTGAGAAGTTCAGTTTCAACCATTTGCATATCCTCATCTACTGTTTTACATTCAGCTAACTTCTCATTTGCTTTATCATGTCTAAATTGAGAAAAATTATTTTAAAGAAATAACATATTCCAAAACAAATTAAGAATTAAGTAATACTTAAAACGTAATTATTACCAAAACTGGTTCAATTTCCATATTCATGTGAGATTATCATTTTTGGTATGAGTTTCTTCAAAAAATTCGAGATGTCCTATTTTTCTTCCAGTGTTAACCTCCTACAAGTAGTTAAACAAAAAATTGTTTAAATCACAAACATCAAGAGATTAACTTTAACACATCATTAAAATACAAAGGAAAGTAAAAATAACATTTATAACTCACACTAACAATTTAATGCTTAATATATAATTGCTTACCATTTCCTTTTCCTTTCTCGCAAAGCTCTTCGATCCGGAGGTATGAGTATATTTTTGTTATTTTCTGCTAGCAACCCCATGTCTTTCTAAATCCTACATAATGACATGTATACTAACTTAGAAATAATAAAGATATGATAATTTTAATAAAATAAGTAAAATAACTATTCAAACCTCACCTTTATTTGAATACCAAAAATTGACTAATTGTTCACATTGACATCGAATGGTTGCATTTGGATGTTCATCTTTGTTCATTTGTAAACCATCTTCTTGTTTGAAATGACACTTTTCGAATCATGCTTGCAATCTCTCCATTTTTTCCCCAAAGACTTTAGCACATACTCTTTATGTTTATATATTTATAAAAACAACATATGAACAATTCAATTATATGGGTTTACCTCAATAAATTTGAACAATTCATCCTTCAATGTTTTTGGCACTTTATGCCAACTTTCATAATGGAGGCCAATTTGTTGACCAGTTTGAGCAAGCATGCCGATAAATCAAGCAAATAGTTGTGCTTCGGGGTCAATTGGTTATCCCAAATAATTTGCACTCACCACAATCCTGTCTTGTGGTGGTAATGACCACAACTCCTTTAGAGTAGTTCGGCCTCCTTTTTTTTGTTGTCTATTACTATCAACTATAATAATTTATATTTTAGTAGAAAATTAGAACATTAATGCAAATATAATAAATTACGATTAAAATTGAAGATATGAAATTAACCTGCATTTAAATTTTCGGCTTCATTAACTGCGGGAACGTTCTCTAATCTGGCACTATTGTTTTGGTTTGGCTCATGTTCATCATGATTTAAATCAGCTAAAGATGATGGAACTGAGCAATTAGGAGCAACATGAAGTGTTGGAGTGGATCTGTTGGAACCAAGAGGGAATGATGGATTGGAGTTGCGAGTGTTGCTTATTCTAGTACCCACACCAGTGTCACACCCAGTATTATTATTGTTAGCAGATTCACACACGACCATTTTCAAGCACTTCAATTTTAATTTTGCCATTTTTTCCCTTATCTATGTCATTTAAAGAAAAACATGTTAAAAAGTTCATAACAAGTTAATATATTAAGAAAGTATAGATATAGAAGGATTCTAGTTTTAGTGTTTGTGTGTTCATAGTTTCTAATTTGTGATGGATCTATCATAGTTTTACTGTTTTAAGTCTTAATCTGAAAACTTGTTAAAAAAAAGTTCAACTAATATTCTAGGTTTAACAATGAGATATATATATATATATTCATTATCCCCACTGACAGGAAGCCATTAAATTTTTTTGGTATATAAAGCTAAACTAAACTAAAGCATTTTTCGGAACAAGAAAATAACGAAATCCCCTATACTCAAACACAAGAACATTAGAATCCATCAATGTGATATTGAATAACCAAAAACATATAGCATTACAATTTCAAATCAAATTGTTTAGCATAAAAGCATTAAAATGATGACTACTATAAACATTAGAAACACTATAAATTACTACATTTTTATCCAAAAAAAAATTCAACTTGAAAGTTGCGAACTTCATTACCGACTACCTATCTGATATTGAAAGTTGATAAATCTACTTATTCCACATATAAACATCAACATAATGTGTTGTATAAAGGTTAAAAACACTGTAAATTTCTATTTTTCTTCATTAAAAAAAACTTACCCTGAAAGTTAACAAGTTCATTACAGATTCTCATTTTCATATCAAAAAGCCAAACATGGCTTACAAAAACAATAGAGAAACTGTAAAAAAATACTTGTCTTGAAAATTGGCAAGTTCACTACGAACTATAATTAAGTTTGACATTGAAAAACCAAAAACATCATTACAGATTCTCATTTTCATATCAAAAAGCCAAACACGGCTTACAGAAACAATAGAGAAACTGTAAAAAAATACTCGTCTTGAAAATTAGCAAGTTCACTACGAACTATAATTAAGTTTTACATTGAAAAACCAAAAACATCATTAAACTAGTCTTTTATTTTGTAAATTCCTCTTAGTATGTCTCCACTATTTGTGTAAGGAAACATTTTCTCCTGGTTGCTGATACATTTATTGATACTTATTTATAGTTAGGAAAAAAATGATACATGTATTGATAGTTAAAAAATAGAGAAAAAAAATGTTAGGTGATGAATTTAGATAAACATACCAAAATTGATATGTACATAGTGTAATGCCATATGCCAATAATTAAAATCTTTGGCCAAAAAAAAAACAACAAGAGAGTCTAGAGAGAAAGCCGGCTACCTTTTCCTTTTTGGAAGGGTGGATCTTGGGATGATCAATGTGTTCTTGTTGCAAATCTGCACAACTACTGCAAAAGCAATAATGCACTAGCTGCCAGAGTTTATGCATTGGCTGGTTGCAGTAGCAGCAGGTCTTGATGGGAATTACCCATTGAATTGCTTTTCTTTCAATCTGTGAAATTAAAGGAATTTAAAAGGATTAAGGAATCTAATCATGAATGGCACAAGAATAATATTCTTTCACAATCATCCCACATGAAAAAGTTGTTTTCATTACTATCTATTGAATTCCTAATAATAACTTCTTGATTTGCTCAAGAGCTTGCAGTTCATGTTAGCCTTTTATTTTTCCCCAAATTTTCTTCTTTTTTCCCCATAATTTTGTGAACACTACACTTTATTGATTATATATAGGGCTCAAAAGTTTACAGCTATCTTCTAGACAAATTCTTAAACTCCTACTTCTACTAAATTTGGAAATTCCTTAAGCACTTAGATATTTTGATTATAGTGTCAATTTATCACAATAATCTCATAATTTGATGTTAATTCAAACTAACACAATACTTAAAATACAAAACATAACTTATTCTTTGCCACATCACTACCCCCTATTATAGGTTGGATTCTGGTACAACATTAGCATTCAAAATAGTAATATATGACATTAGGTATTATGGCCATCTTAGCATTAAAAACATAACATTATTGATAAAGAGATAACTTTTAAATATGTTTATCTGCTAGGCAAACTGCATTATGCTCAACAAGGGAAAGCATATTGTAGAAGCTATTTGAGCATTAGATTCCATGTCAAAGACACGCTCTAATGGCAAGTTGAAGACACTACCAAGACCACCTCTATTTTCTAAATTCTAATGCAGTAAAATTGCATTCTATGTTGTAGTTCATGCAGACCTTAAAATCATGGCTTGCAACTCTTTAAATGTATCAAAGTTTCTCCAGGACATGGCATGGTGATGAATGTAGCAATTTCCTTTATAATATCTATATATTATTGCAATACCATCAGAACAAGAAGAATGCACGCACACACATGTTGTCAAAGAAAAATTGTCAAACAATTTACAACAATCAATAAGCTGCAAGTACATTCTTATTTGTATATGTTCATTAATACACTACATTCTTCTACCACACAGAACATACCTTGTTTGATGCAATGCTAAATTTATTACACAAAACAAACAAGAAAAGATGGGAAGTGACTAAAAAGGATTGGAACTATGCCTTTCCAATCAGAAATCAAATGCATTGAATCCAAGAAGTTGGCTGATTATTAATACTGAATCTCTAATCTATTCATAGGAAAAATAAGCATATTTCTCAATATTAGAAGCAAAGTATGGAATATAGACTATGGTGAATGAAAGAGCATCAAAGCAAAGAACAAAAATGGCAACAAGGAAGCTTGTTTTTCCATTCCCATTAAAATACTAATTATATTAAATACTAATATTATATCCCTAATCAACTAGCTGATCATGATTATTATTCTTTTGTTTGTCCCACTAATTCCAAATGATCACTTTGTTTAGTTTTGTTTCTATGACACAGGAGCATAATTAATTAGCAGATTAATGTATGAATATTCTCTGTTTCTCACTTAAAAAACAAAAGGTAAGCTATGTTTTCATAAATAGGCTTTACTTGTAGTTGGTCTCGGTTACTGATTTTAATTTTAAATCAACACGATTACCCACAAAATAAGCTTGTCCTTATATGAAACAAGAAGGAAAATTCACCTATACTAATTCTTGGTGAAATAACTTATTTTAAAAAAGGAAAAAAATCCATGATTTTGTTTGACAACTGACAACACCTTCTTGTTGTGGTTGCAGGCTAGTGCTGACGAAAGGTGTTGTATATCATGTAACTATAGGAATTTGACAAGGAACCTAGGCTATTATTAATTTCTAAATAAGCATACCACCAAGAATAAAGAATGCCTACTAAGCCATCAATAAAGCAGATAAAAAGTTTGCAAAAGTAAAAAGTAGCTAATAAAATAAAAACATATACCTTCAAAGCTTTCACATTGATGCACAAAATAAGAAATAATTAATGAACTTTGTGGAATAACCTTACCCTTTTGATTCTTAATAGAACTATATTTACACATCAAGAAGTAGCCTTTAATATGTACATGGGCATCCTCTTGCATATGTTAGAAATGCCTACAAGTCGTTAATAGAAGCCAGTAAGTTCAAACCACACCCAAGGCATAATTTACTTCAATTTCCTAATTAAAATAATGCAACCCTTAAAAAATTTTTCATTGGTATGAATAATGGCTGCTCGAATAGGTTCTCCAAAATAGCGACCAATTAAGGTAATAGATGCCAAAGAACTCCTGAAACTGTATCAGAGGATTGTAATACAGTTTCTGTACTACAATCAAAATAACTTCATAAAGATTATTCAAATAAAGATGAGTAGAAGGCTAGAATTTTGAAACATGGAACAATTGCTCACATACAGGATATCAAGAGCTACACAAAGCTGATTGTGATGTTTACAAACAATAATTTTTTGTTTAACAATATAACTAAAACCTAGTGCTAATTCATAGGTGATATAGTATGTGATAAGAGTCCTTAGCCATTTTTACAAGCAAATGATAATTGTTAACGAAATTAGCTATTAGTAAATCATGACTATAAAAAAAAGCATATACTTATGATACAAAATTTGTGAAATGTTTTAAGGAAAATATTACACTATTGAAACTCGGGATCAATAAGACATTACTAACAAGATACGGCTTACCTTTCGTTCAAGTAAAGTCATTACAATTGGTAGAAGACATTGCTAAGCATCAAAACTCATAAATATCCTCATCAACATCTAGACATGCCCATTGACCTTCATCATTAGCGTGGAAGATACTCTCATGAGTGGAAGGGAAACATTCAGTCCGAGGTCCACCATTTGTTATTTCATCACTCATGTTATACACTTCTATTGGTTGATTACGTATCATGATGAGCGCATTTTATATCATGTTTCTTGCCTCCTATTATAGTCTTTTCTTGGTCCTTAAGCATATTTACTGATTGGAATTGGTGCTGTCTAAGGTATTTTTATTCCTTGTGTAGGAATCTGGGGCCCGAGTCAATTTGGTGTGAAACCGTGGGTGTTTCCTGCGTGTGCAGTGACCAAAGGTTCCGAACTGGCTGACACGGGCATGATACGCCTGTGCCCCAAGTGCTGCAAGTCCCAGCATGGAGTGTAGAAGAACTAAAATCCGGACACGGGCACGGTGTCCCTAGGACATGGTCACGGTGCCTAGAACTAAAATCCGTGCCTCAAGTGCTGAATTCTCTGGAGACGTTCTCTCATGCACGACACGGGCACGGTGCCTAGGACATTGTTGGGTGCTAGGTAACACAGGGGACACATGCCCCTGTCCCAACTGTTGCAAATCTCAGGAGTTTCATCCCAGGATTTCCAAGAAGAGTACATGGTCGGAACACGCCCGTGTCCAGACCGTGTCAGGCCCCGAATCAGCCTTTTTAACTCCAGAAAGTAGGGTTCTTTCTCATCTTTTGTTCGGGGATTCATCTCTCCTCCGGGAGGACGTTGATGAGATCGAAGATCAAGCTTCACCAAACCGCCTAAGGAGATCAAGGACTAGTAGAAGGCATTGCAAGAGGTGGAGAGTTGGCACAAGGACACTACAAGGGAGGACATCTTGATGTATCGAAAGGGGTTCTTTCTCTCTTTCTTTATTCCATCTTTTGCCTTACCTTGTGTACCTACCCTCAGGGGCTAACTGGCCATAGTGCCTTGGTTGTGGACAATTGTCAAACTGTATTGCTTATAAACTTATTGTATTTTGGCTATGGAGTTCTATTTGATGCTTGTGTTTAATCTTGTATTGCATAACTGTAGTGTGTTTGGAGTGCATAGTTGTTAGGTTATCCTAGCAAAACTGCAGTGTATCTACGAACATATAGATGCAATATTACTTGTGAGCACACACGAATGTCATTGGAATGTACCGAGGTAGTCAACTAGGATGAGATAGTGTGCACGAGTCATTGGAGACTTCCGTAGGGATTTACTCTTGTGATTGGTGAATACTTAGTCCTAACCGCCTCCTTTATCACCACCATTACCTTTTATTCATTGCTATTATGATCCCATACCTTTTCTATTTGTTTCACTAGACTTCAAAGGATCAACGAGTACTTTATGTATAGTTCCCTGAGGTTCGACAACCCTACTCTTAATTGAGTACCACTTTATTACTTCTTGCGACCCATAAACTTGCGGAGAGCGCATCATATAACAACAAACTAACGCGGTTCTTTGGGATCTTCAGAATAAAAAACTTGCTTCACTTATGATGTAAACACATAAGGCTCATCGAGGATATGCTCGCTAGTATGAATGATGGGAGAAATATTTACCATTATAAATCCATATCTATCTTTATTGAGCCCCCTACTATTATTCAAATCTACCCAACCACAACAAAACAACACAACCTTGAACTTGTTAAAGTAGTCTAACTCAATTATATCATTTAGTACCCCATAGTAGTCAACATTTCCTTCCAATGGATTAGCATCCCTAGCACTGGCATAGCTTATAGTTGAAGAAGTAACAAGACATCAAGAAGTTTGAGTTCGCCTAAATCTTTATCGAGATTTTGTATGGAATCGAAATCCATTAATGATGTGTTGTTTATATCTTTTAAGAATCCTATTTGGATCTTACACAAGAAATTTAATTTATCCTGACTCATTTTTTTTTATGAGAAACCTATACAAGTTACATGAATCTAATTATAAAAATACTAATAGAGAATTTTTCAAGTTATAAGATTTTATTGTTGCTTACCATTTCTGCCAACCATTCATGAAAAGTTTCGGTAAATTTCCTTTCGACATCACGAGCATTTGAATGTTGACATCTTATTTGATCTTTCAAGATATTTTTATACTCACTACAAGTAATGATAATAATTGTTAAAAACTTGTAACTCACCAAATAAGAAATGTGAAGTGTTTAACTTACATTTGAAGTTGTTCAATAGCTTCATAGTGAAATAACACATGACGATGTGCTTGTGCCCATTACCTACCATCCAACTCTGCTACTTCAACTTTCCCTATTAGTTATCCACCACTTTCAAATAAATATGAGTTTGTAAGTAGCTCATCGTGCACTTCTCTTAAATTTCTCTCTGGTCTATCAAATATCACTTAAAGTCAACAAAATATCTAGAACAAAAAGTTACACATTCCTCTAATAAAAAACCTTCAGCGATAGATCCTTCAGGATATCGTTTATTCGACACATAAGATTTTTACTTAAGCAAAAACCTACAACCTAATTGTTCCAATTATTAATCTATAGAATTTTCTTGACAAGACATTATAATAAATTGACATTTTAGTAAAATAATACCTTTTAATTGGATACATTCATCGATAATACACAGGTACACCGATTTTGGCCTCCAATTTAGATGAACAACCAAGTGCACCATTACAATGAAGAATGAAGGTGGGAAAATCTTTTCTAAGTGACACAAAGCTATTGTTGCTCGATATTGAAGGTTGTCAAGATCTTCCACATTAAGAACCTTACAACAAATAATTTTGAATATGTTACAAAGTTCTGAAATGGCATGAGTCACTTGCTTTGACATAAATGACCTCAAAGAAATTGGAAGCAAATCATGCAGCAATATGTGATAATCATGTGATATTAAAGAGCGAAGTTTTCGCTCCTTCTGATTTACACATTTGGATATATATGAAGATTAAGAATATGGGATTTTTATAGTCTTCAAGACTTGACAAAATAGATTTTTTTCATTTTTAGTCATGGAGAAAGAAGCGTGTGGTAGTCTTGTTTTGCCATTTGGAAGACATTGAGGATGAAGCTCTCTACGAATTTCTATCTCAACCAAATCAAGTCTTCATGTTAGATTATCTTTTGATTTCCCATCAACATTAAGAATTGTTTCGACAATATTTTCACAAACATTCTTCTCAATGTGCATCACATCCAAGTTATGGCGTAGTAGGTTGTGTTGCCAATATGGTAAATCAAAGAGGATGCTTCTCTTCTTCCACAAAACTGCTTCATTTGATTACTTTTCCTCTAATTCGTCATCATTAGTATCTAGGTCAATATTGGACACTTGCCATGGTCTTTTCCTTGATTCATTATTAGTTTTGGATTTTTTCTTCTTTTTTGTTTGCTTTCCATTAGTAAATTGCAACATTAATTAAATATCATATAAGTAGTAACTGAAGGAGCACCATACCTCTCTACATTACCATCAAACAAATGTTTCTATGATCTGTATGGATAATTATGTTCTAGCCACTAGCAATGTGCCATATAACAAAAGTTTTGCCAATTAGTTAACCATTGTGAAGAAGTTTTCGTTGCACAACAAGGACAAGCATATTTTCCTTTAGTGCTCAAACCTGATAAATTTGCGTAAGCAGAAAAATCATTAATAGTCCATAATAAGGCAGCCCGCATATTGTAATTTCTTCTTATAGATACATCGTATATCTCTACACCTACCCATAATTGCTTTAACTCTTTAATAAGAGGTTGTAAGTAGATGTAAATATCATTTCTAGGACCTTTATCCACAAAAATAATCATTAATAAGAGGAAAAAAGTTTGTTTCATCCCAATCCACTGTTGCAAATTATAGAGAATTAACACCATTGACCAAGTGTTGTAAGAAGTACTTAATAATTTGAATGGGTTAAACCCATAAGTAGAAAGACCCAGCCTAACATATAGAGGTTCAAAATCAAAGTTGGGATATCTTACATCAAATGATTTCCATGCCTCAGCATCAGCAGGGTGTCTCAACTGTCCATCAATTGTTAGACCATTAACATGCCAGATCATATCAGATGAAGTTGTAGTAGATATGAAAATTCTCTGTAGTCGTGGTATTAAAGAAAAATACCGTAAAACCTTCCTAGGTCGTTTAAGAACCACTTCACTATCATCATTCAAAATGTTGATCAGAATTAATGGACACCTAGTGAGAACGACCACACATATTATAAGATTGTTGACCTTCATCATGCTCCTAATATAGAATGCAATCATTTGGACAACTATGAAGTTTTTCATACCCAAGACCAAAATCCTTAATGACTTTCTTAGACTCATGACTACTTTCAGGAATAGCTGTTGAGGGAAAACCTTCTTTTAAAAATTCAGTCAAGTGGTCAAGGACTTTGGCAGTCATCCCGCACTTGCATTTCAGATGGAAAAGTTGAATGCAAAAGTACAATCTAGAATGGTTCGATCCCTTATAAAGTTTATCATTTATATCTTCAAGCAACTTGTAAAACTTTGCCGCTTCTTTAGAAGGTTGTCCATCAACTCCTCTGAAAGCTTGTCTTCCATCATTCACCTAAACATTAAATTCATCAGTACTAGATGGTAGACCCTCGTTATCAACTTAATGGATGTTAAAAGCATCCCATAATAATTGTTCCATGCTATCTGTTCCTATATAAGAAATTTGGATGTGAGGATTAGCACTTGATGGAGCCATAAATGTGTTTTCTGTCTTATGGGTAGGTGACGGTACACGCTCTCCATGGAAAAATCAGCATGTGTAACCTTGTAGAATGCCATCGCATACTAGATGTTCAAGCACTGGTTGACGTGTTTGCCAATGAATATTCACGCACTTTATGCAAGGCAAATGATCATATCATCTTGACTTGAGTTGGCAAATGCAAAACTGAGAAATTGTTTGACTCCATCTTCGCATTTTGACTCAATCGTGACTTACGCATCCAAGTCTTATACATTTCTGCTTAATATATTAGAAAATTATTTGCAATCTTCTAAATTAAAGCATATTTCGACTTAATACATTAATCATGCCATATTTACCTATGAATCTACAATTCCTATTGCATTTTCACAGGAATGTTGTTTATGTTTTAATTCATTGTTATTTTTTGTTTTTATTCCTGTTTTTATGATTATTATTTTGTAAAAATTTAACATAAGTACACTGCATTTGAGTTGTAGAATATGTAATTCAAAAACGTCAGCCTAATAATGATACACACAGTAAAGGTAAAATGAACAACAACCAAATCACATTTGACCAACCAGAGAGAATGCCATTGAAAACAAATTAAATTCAAAGCAGCACAATTTTAAGAAAAAATTACCTCAAATTTTATGATTTTTTCCTTTCTTTTTGTTTCTCCTTTTTACCCTAATCTCTATTTCTCTTCAAACCTAGCATAGGATCTACAAGTTATATAAATATGTTATTTATAGCAAATTATTAGAAAGTAATTGAATAAGCATGGAGTCAATCCAATCCTACTAATGAGCATCAAAGTCATGAAAATCAAAAGAGAAAATCATTACTAATTAATTAAATAAGAATAAAAAGGAACCAAACACTTTAATTGTTCATAAATAATTATGGTTAATCATAATCGATGAAGAACGACTCAATGCACTTATCTTATAGTAATTTGCTATAATTCTTTTATTTTGTAGAATTTCTACTTTTCAGCTATTTTTCAATCAATTTAAACACATTAGGTCTTCTAAATCAAGCTGAAACTATGGTAAACATAATCTAGCAAAGAAGGGAATAACTCACATGACTAACAAGTGAGAAGGGAATATCATTCTTTTTCCAAGCACTAGTTTACTTGAATGAACTTTTAATGATGAAGAAAACTACAATTATTCCATAATGCTTACTTTTCTGACATAAATATTTAAAGATAAAAGAGATCACTGTAATGGCCATACATGTTTCACATGTCAATTTGTTCTTTCTTGGAGTTTCTCTAGAACCTTCATCTTTTTCTTTGAAAAAACATTAAAAAAACACGCACAAAATTATCAATCTTCTTAATATAAACAAGGCCTACTTTTTATTTACAATTTGGATAAGTCATTATAAACACATACATATTATTATTAGATTTTAACCATGGCTTAATCATGTATTAAGATAGAGTGAAACCCTCAATCTTTCGCCCATAACTTAATTAAGAGCCAGATACTAGAACACCAATAACAGCTAATGTTATTCCTCACAACTTCAACCTGTCACCATAAAGAAAAGCACCATGTTGGATAGTCTACATATATATTAGCTGATTGATTGAAATAAATAGGAAAAGAGACAAACGATGGACAAAATTAAGTATTAAATATAATACATTTTGAATTGTGAACGGAGTGCAAAAATATTTATAAGTTCACTTAATATATCTTCAACCATTTGGATGTACATAAGATAAACGGTTTAAGTAAAATAAAAAATTGTTCCAATCTATAGTTTAAAGTTTTCCTATCCTTAATTGAAGAGAATGATGCTCCCACTTCTTCAAAGTATTATCTTCACTATTACCACATGTTCATCCTTCTCATGATCCTCAAACAAACTAACAAATTAATGCTTCAACAAAAGAACAGAATCAAGCATAAGCTAGCAAAGAATAGAACACTTAATTATATTATATGTAATTTTGTTTACTATCTTTCCAATAAATCATTCCAAATCATCCTCCAAACATGGTCCACTATCACTCACTGACTAATAAAAAAAATAATATATCAACAAATAACATGAAAAAAAATGCAAACAAAGAAATCAAATTTCAAGGACATGAACTAAATAAGATAGAAATTCAAAGTTCAATAACAAAGAAGATTATTCATCAGCAGAAACAATGGATGACAATGAACTATGCTTTTCTGGACCAAATCATTTTTAAAATGCAAACCCTTTGAGTTGTAGCTTCAGGTCTTCCAATTGGTGAACCAATTTGTTGTTCGATGAAACACTACCTAAGGACAAAAAAAAAAAGATTAGCAACCCTGATCAAAAGAATGGCCACGTATATTAATGATCATTTGTATGTGCATCATGTTGTTAAGCAATGAACAAGTAAGTGTGAAATTTTTGGTTGATTTCTATACTTTAACCAAGTCAATAGCCTATTTACATGCATTTTCTTGAATGAAATTTTCAGTCATATCAAACCCTGAAATCATGTTTCTTCTTATTCAATTTTTGGGAACATACAAGGATTTACTTATAAATGAAGCTAAATCACAAATTGACTTCGATATTGTGCAAATTGGAAAGCTTCATCATCATTCAAAAACGTTTGGTGGCATGGAAAGTTTCGTTGTACATTCAGTGAAAGAGAAATTTTAACTTTCTTTCCCTTATGAACAAAATCTCAGGGTAACAATATATCATGAAATGAAGTAGAGAACAATATAGCAAATATCATGTATGAAAGAAAGTAACAAACTTCTTGGAACTTATAACGTGATGAAGGAGTAGAAAACATCCTTGACATTTTGAATGGAAAATAGAAGATATTACTATAAGAAAAATATTGGATTAGGGTTTTGATTCAAAGTAGTCGACATTTCGAAAAGAAAACACATGATTGAGTTTTGATTGAAAAAATATGACATTTAGAAAAAAAAAAACCACAAGATTATTGTTTTGATTAAAAAATAGCAGACATTCCCAAAGGAAAGCATAAGGTTAGGGTTTTAATTAAAAAATAGGAGGCATTAAAAAAAGCATAGGATTACGGTCTTGATTAAAAAATATGAGACCCTGCGAAGAGAAAATATAAGATTATTATTTTGATTAAAAAATAGCAGAGATTCCCAAAAGAAAGCATAAGATTTTTGTTTTAATTAAAAAATAGGAGGCATTAAGGATTACGGTTTTGATTAAAAAATACAAGACACTGCGAAAAAAAAAAACATATGATTATTATTTTGATTAAAAAGAAAACATAAGGTAATTGTTTTGATACATAAATAGGAGGCATTTCGAAAAGAAAACCATAGTATTAGAGTTTTGATTAAAAATATTAGGCATTCAAAAAACAAATATTATTATTGTTTTGATTAAAAAATATGAGACATTATGAAAAGAAAACATACAATTATTATTTTGATCCAGAAATAGAAGACATTCCCATAAGAAAACATTAGATTAGTGTTTTGATTGAAAAATATGAGACATTACTATAACAAAACATTGGATTAGGGTTTTTATTAAAAAGTGAAAAATAAAGGACATTTCCAAAAGAAAACCTAGGATTAAGGTTTTAATTAAAAAATAGCAGACATTAGCAAAAGAAATAAGATTACTGTTTTGATTGAAACATAGGAACCATTGGAAAAGAAAAATAAGAATATAGGATTATTGTTTTGATTAAAAAATAATAGGCATTCACAAAAGAAAATATAAGATTAAGGTTTTGATTGAAAAATATGAGACTTTACTATACGAAATCATAGGATTACGGTCTTGTTTCAAAAATGGCAGACATTCCGAAAAAATAAAAGAAAGGATTTGGTTTTCGATTGAAAAATAGGGTAGATTTCCAATGGAAAACATAGGATTAGAGTTTTGATTCAAAAATAGCGGACGTTACGAAAGGAAAACATAACTACAAGAAAAACAACAATTAGCTTGGACAATTCCCTAGCTAAAATGGTAAAATCCCTGCGTAATATTCATTAGCAAGGGTTTTCCCAAGGATGTCAATCCCTGGGTAATAGCCTCGTGGGTAATAATTTACCTAGGGATTTTTAAGCCCTTGCTAAATAGCAACGAATTATTCCGTGGGTAAATAATAAATTCCCTGGGTAATTAATGTTAATCAATTCTTAAAGACAAGGAATTTGCTTCGAAATATTTCCCTGGTTAAATAATATATTCCCTCGGTAATTTAAGTTAATTGATTTATCATAGACATGGAATTTGCTTCAAAATATTTCCTGGGAAATCCCTGGGTAATTTTAGCAAGGTATTTTTCCTAGGCAATCCATTGCTAAATTTTCAAAAATTGAAATGTCAAGTCCCTGGGTAATCCCTGGGTAATATTTACTAGGGATTTTTTGCTGGGTAATTTATTAGTAGTTCCTGGCTAAATATACTTATAGATTATTTCCTGGGTAATGCTTGGGTAATAAAATATTGAAAATATGATTATTCCCTGTGTAATCCCTTGCTAATATAAACAAAGTTGTAATTATTTATTTTGAAATTATATTATAAATTATAATACATAAACTTGTATTAAACCATTCATTTAGAATAATCAATAAATTTTAATACAATATGCTAAAAATAACAATTTTAATCTATTATAATCAAGCACGGATTAAACATTGTCAACGACATTAACATAAGTGCAAGCACACATAGCTAACATAAGTGGCAAGTAGACAAATTCAAAAATATCACAAGCAAGTAACAAATACAAGAAATAAGCAACATAAGAATAACAAGTACTAATTTGGTGGAGTAGGATCAACATCTTCATCATGACCTTCTTGATTTATTTGAGAAGATACTTGATTTTGAGATATAAGTAATTACATCATTCTCCTCATTTCAGCCATCTCTTGTCGAGTTTCTTGAAGCTCATGCTGATGTTGCTCATCTTGGACTTGTAGTTGATTACACACAAATGCTAACTCATTTTGTAAATCTTCATTATTTTGCATAATAGATGTTGCAGTTGAGTTAGTGGCATTTGACTTAGAGCATCCATAATAGGAAGACGCTTGTGAACCAAGACCATAGACTCTTATTTTCTTCTCTCCACCAACAGCTTTAATATAAAGGGCCAATTCATCTACTGGAGTAGGTCCTGAGTTTGTTGATCCAAATTTTGTAGAAATTGCATGTTGTTTCAAGGTCAACATCTTATCCTACATTGAAGACAAATGTTAATAATACATATTTAGAAAAAAAAAATGAACAACTTCAAATAAAATGTCATGGGTCTTAGAAATTTTTACATTGATTGTTTTTGACTTGAGATCTACAAAAGTTTCCCCATCATGTTTTCTAGTATGAGTATGCAAAAAATAGCTCATGTGGAGTGGCTTTCTGACCCAATTTAGATTCCTATAGCAACAACACATTAAAATTTGTTAGCAACATGTAATACATGAATTTGCAAAATAAAATACACACATCTAAATTCATTTAAAATCTTATATTTATACTTAGAAGCTTCTTCCCATGCTCAACATTAGATATTGATCCTCTTGTATGGCAAGATGGCCCAGCAATACTACGTTGATTTTTAGAATTTATCTCTTGCTTCTTCTTGAATGTTGGCCTATTCCAGACAGCTTTCCAATGCTTGTACTCCTCCTCACTTAGATACTCTGGCTTTGTTGTTGCATCCCTTATATCCCTCAAAAAATCACTATATCGCTGTGAGGCTTTCAAAACCCAAGCTTCTTTTACTTGTGCCTCTAATGAAGTATCCCAAATAAAGTGTTTCTACATAAGATAAAAAATATTTCAATGTTCAAAACAAGTAAAAATAAAACAAATAAATAAATAAATAAATAAATTAGAAATGATAATTAATGATACCCGAAATTCTTCAAAATAAAATTCTCTTATAGGTTGTGTGACTGTCTTCCATGTATATCCTTCAAAGTCAACTTTTTCCTTAAATTTTTTTGTGATTATTCATGCGCATTTGCTAGATGGCTCTAACCTGTCATAGTTTAAGTAAAAAACAAGCAATAAATAATACACATAACAAATACTATGATTGTCGAATTGTATATACTTACAATCCATTCACAACTGTGATACGTATCCTTCCATCAATGGTTGAAGCATCTTGTGTGCTACCATAGCTTGCTTGAGTATCACTAACAGCTGTAACATTTTGATTTGGTTGTTGAGATTCAATACCATGCACTATTTGCTCAACACTTGGAATATTGGCATTAACACTTGCAATATTGGTCTTTGAAAATGGTGTACTATCAGCATTGCTTGATCCTTCAATGTTTGAATGAGCATGAGAAGTGCGGCCTCCACTCCTTCCATCCCTTAATATGTTCCTTCTTTACCCCTAGCCATATCTATAAAATTATAGAAATATAATTAGTTGATAAGAAAATAAGTTAACATATGTAAATAATACATGATATAAATAATCTAAAATAAAGTCTTTTGACAAAAGTAATATAAATTAGCAAAAGAAAACTAATAATGCACAGTAATCATAACTTGAATAAAATTGCAAATCAACTACTATAATATATAAAACATATTGCAATTGTTCACCAATCTAGAAAGAAAACCAATGATTACAACTCATTATCATTGGATATATATTCATCTTCATCATCTTCTGATTTTTCTTCAATTTCATAATCTGTTTCAATTTCATCTTCCAATATATTATCATGGCTATTATCAACCTCCATGGAACCTCCATTTGAATCATTTAGAGGTCTCGGTATATCATCGGCTTTTTCAATGGAGTACTCTTCTATTTCATCTTCTTGGAATGCCAAATTCACTATTGGAGCATCAACAACCTGTCTTGGCTTGATTTTGCATACTGCCCACCAATTATCCTTGTCACGTTTCATGCTTGGATAAGATGTATAATATACTTGTGTTGCTTTTGTAGATAAAATGAAAGGTTCATCCTTGTTAAAATTTCTTTTGTGATTGATATCCACAAGATTGTAATCCTTATGTATCTTCATCCCAACATTTGGAGTTGGATCAAACCAATCACACTTGAACAATGTAGTCCTTTTTATTGGAAGTGCTGGATACTCTAATTGTATAATCTCCCTCAAACGACCATAATAATCATATGATGTTGCACTGTAATTAGAACCCTTTACACACACTCCACTATTAATTGTCATTCTTCTCTAACCATGCTCAATTGTGTGGACTTTATACCCTTTAATGAAATACATTGGATAAGTCATCACAACTTTTAAAGGCCCAGTTGCGAGATCCTTCATCATTTGATTTGTCACATTATTATTAGGATCCCATGCCTACATAATAACATGGAATGTTAATATTAATAGGCAAGAAATCAATATATTGGGATTAATAAATAAGAAGACTATGTAAAGGTTAAGACTTACATAAATCCTAAACCAATTAGCAAATTCATTTTCCAATTTATCATCAACTTGTGCATCAGTTATATTTGGTGTATTTTCCACCACCTCTTACACAAATATCCTTCAAAAGCGAAACCATATGGGTTAAAAAATTGAGAGTAAATGTTTACTTTCTAATTAAATTAAAGTAGAGAAGCATACTTGACATATTGTTGAACCTCATTGCAATTTAGTAAGACGTAAGTTTGAGCTTGATGGTACTTTTTATCAGTCAAACGTCTTGATTTTAATTATCCATATGGTCGACCAGGAAAACTGAATATTGAAAGAAGATCTTCAGATGTTTCAACCTCTCCTCCATCATCATTACGAGGTACTCTTCTTATCTTTGTGTTCACATGAGGCTCAAAGCAATATGAACAAAAAGTTGATGCTTCTTCAACTAAGTACGCATTACAAATTTAACCTTCAACCTTCGCTTTGTTAGTTACTTTCTTCTTTAAATTACGTAAGAACCTAAATTATAAATAAGAATAGTCATATCACATTGGAAAAAATGGACGATAAAGCAGATCATATTTGTTGAATTCAAATTAAAGTATACCTCTCAAATGGGTACATCCAACGACATTGCACTAGTCCTGCTATCCTTGCTTCATATGGTAAGTGAATTGGAAGATGTTCCATGGAGTCAAAGAAACCTGGAGGGAATATACTCTCCAACTTGCATAATATTACAGGAATTTCTTCGATAAGTCTATTCATGTCTTCCACTCTAATTGTAGAATAAGTAAGGTCTTTGAAAAATAGGCTTAACTCTGTCAAAGCTTTCCATACCGACAATGGTAATAATTCACGAAAGGCTATAGGCATTAACCTTTGCATGAATATATGGCAATCATGGCTTTTCATTCCATACATCTTATACTTGCACATATCAACACACCTTGCCATATTTGAAACATACCTATCCGGAAACCGAAGTTGACTTATCCATTTACAAACAACTTTTTTTTCCTCCTTATTTAAGCTATAACAAGCTTTAGGATATTTCCTGGTGGCTTCATTTTTCTCCAATTCTTTACGCTTGCAATATATTTTCACATCCTCTCTTGCTTTTGCATTATCTTTGGTTTTGCCTTCCACATCCATCACAGTGTCAAACACATTTTCAAAAATATTTTTTTCAATATGCATGACATGAAGATTATGATGGATGAGATTAGTACTCCAATAAGGCAAATCCCAAAATATGCTACGCTTGTGCCATCCACTTGACTTACAAATAGGAGCATTCCACTGTTCAGCACCAACTTCTGTTATTTTCTTCAATTTTACATCTTCGATTTGTTTCAAAATTTGATGACTAGAAAAAATAGATGGAGGTGGAGACTCTTCAATCTTGTTCTTTAGGAAGTCAATTATGTTCCTTCGGAAAAAATGATGTGTAGGTAGGAATTGCCGATGACAATCAAACCATGAAACTTTACCACCATTAACAAGGCTAAAAGACTTTGATTTATCCATACAGTACGGACAAGCTTTTTTTCCTGCTGTACTCTATCCTGATAGCATTGCAAAAGGTGGGAAGTCACTGATGGTCCACATGAGTGCTGCTCTCATCTTAAAATTCTGTTTCTTGGAGACATCATATGTCTGTACTCCAACATTCCACAAATGTTTTAACTCTGCTATTAATGGTTGCAAGTACACATCTAACTTTTGTTTTGGGTTTTTCAGGCCAAGTACAATAATAGTTAAAAATATATAAGGGTCCTTCATACACATCCACGGTGGCAAATTGTATGGCGTGACAATAAAAGGCAAACAAGAATATTGCTTGCCTGATTGTCCAAATGATTGAAACCCATCAGTGGACAACCCAAGTCTTACATTTCAATCCTCCGATGAGAAAGAAGGATGTATCTGATCAAAATGCTTCCATGCTTCGGTCTCAGAAGGATGACAAATCATGGCATCTTTTTTATCATGATCTTTGTGCCACCTCATATCCTTTGCTGTCACCTTTGAAGCATACAATCTTTGTAGCCTAGGTGTTAGAGGGAAATAATACATTTTCTGATTCGGTGAATTATCTTTGTGATTTCCTATGGGTTTCTTCCCACTTTTATATCGAGGGTGGTTACAAACCTTGCAGCTTCTTCTATCACTATCCTCACCCCAATATAACATACATCCATTTATGCAACAATGGATTTTCTCACATGAAAGACCCAAGCCTGAAACAAACTTCTTTGTATTATAGAAGTCATCTACCAACTTATTATTAGCTGGTAATGCTTCTTTTATAAATTCCAATACAGCATCATAACACCTCTCTGACATTTGAAACTCAGATTTTATTGTTAATCATCTTGCAACAGCAGATAATTGGGTGTGCGCTTCACATCCAGGCCATAAAGGTTCTTCTGCTGTATGAAGCATGTCATACAATTTTTTAGTTGTGGGGTTTGGTATTTCCTCTTCATTTGCATCATAATACGGATCAAAGTTAGGACCAATTGCATCAATAATCATGTCCATGTATGAACTTGATCCTTCCACACCTTGCGATCTCGAAGAGTTGAATTATGTATCAATACAATTTGAATATAGTAATGGTTCCCCATGACAAACCCACTGATGATAATCTTGGATAAACCCATGCTTTAAAAGGTGCAGCATCATATTATCAACCACTTCATACCTTCGATTTTGACACTTACAACAAGGGCATCTTATTTTATCACTATCAATAAATCTCGGTTGGTCACAAGCATATTTGATGAATGACTCTACCCCAACCACAAATTCAAGGTTAATGAACTTATGTCCGTTCGTAAGTCTATTATACATCCAATCCCGATTAGTCCCCATCTATATTCTGATAACATACAAGAACAATCAATTTTCTATAAATAACACATGTCTATAGAATAAAAATATACTCAAAACACATACAATAAAAATGAACGTTAATTAATTTCCAAGTAAAGTATCATTATGAAAAATCAAATAATAATCAGTGATGGTGGATGTTCGATGGTGGCACCAAAACCTTCACATTGACAATGAAATCCAATTTCTTTAATAGAATCATACTTAATCTCCTCATTACGCTTCTACACCAATAAGAAATATTTAGCTATAATAAAAATAAGAAAGAAAAAAAACACATGGGTATAAGAAATATCTTTGCAAATTAGCATTCACTATAAATAAATAAATCCACAGGGTCATAGAAATGCATTAATTAGGACAACCCATTCACCAACTCATGCATTGCTAATGAGTTCTTCAACTTTCAGTCATATCACCAAGGTATATTCAACAACAACAAGGTTAAATGAATTTACCTTCAATAATTTTCACACCACAGTTGCTCTGAGTTTGTAATCAACTCCTAGTCACCAAGTTCTTTCAAAGAATGTCAGTGCTTCCAAACAGTTTACCAAGTCCTTTCAAAGATTGTTCCTAGTCACAAAGCAAATGGCATGGTTAGATTAGCTTTTAAAAAATATAACAAAAGTACAAAAAAGTTAAGTAAATAACAGTGACTCATTTACCAACTCGTATATCAAGCAGAGATGAAGACTCTGAGCTTGTTTTCAGTGACCACTTGCAATGAGCCTGTTGATTATCCAATTAAAAGAATCACTTGCCTGACAACAATATGGAATAATATGCATAAAGCTTGAAACATGGAAAATTATGTTTGAGATGAAACACATTAAATTAAAGCTTATGATTGCAGGGAATCATTAAAGAATACCCTAATAATGTAACTTTTCAATTCAAAACAGAAATACAACATTGCTATAAAAATGGTTTGGAGAGCTACTTGCCACTTAAACTAAAATTTGGTCCACGTGTTGTACATAAACACAAATCAACTACAAAGTAGTTTAACATTGTTCAAAAAAAAAAAACCTAAAAGTTATTTACGATTTGAAGAATCAAAGACGGAATGAAGAAATATAACAAAAATTGAAATAATTTAATAAAAAATGCATTAAATCAGAAAAAAAAATCTCCATCCATATTTTCCAGATTTTTTATATTAGAATTATTATCATACACTTTATTTTCTTGTTTATATTCTTAATTCATCCAAAATATAATTTCCACAAAAATAAAGGCTCGTGTATTGGCCAATACCCAACTGTGCATACACTTACATACATCATATGATTGTGAAATTTTAGCTTAAATGTTTCTTTGAAAGTTGAAAATATAAATTTATATGAAAAGTTAATTTTTCTCATTAATATTTACGTTTTGCCCAAAAAAAAATTAAAAATTAAAAATTTCTGCCATGTTTTTGGGAACAACCATTCGGTATCACCAACTTCAAAAAACCAAAATAAGGAAAATATATTCAATGACATGATTTGAAATTTATATCACAAAAAGCCAAACGACCAAATTCACAACTTAAAGCTTGAATATGACAATAGATATGTTAGTTCATTATTGCTATCCACTTCATACCAAAAATAAATAAATAAATAAATAATAAAATAAAACTAAACTATTAATTTTAAATTTTAAATAAAATTATTGGAACAAAACAAGAATTGTCCAATAGATTTCCCACTATGCCAGTTGTTATACATCAAAATCTCTCATTGGTAGTTAGGGATCATTTTCCAAAATAAATAATAATTGAATGCACTTAATGTCCCAACTATGTGCCCTGCCTATTTCCCCAAAAGTATAACTGTTACCCAAACACAAGAGAAAGCTTCACCCACAACCAATGTAGCAAGGAATGGAAGAGAGAATGTTGTGCAGCAAGGAAGTGAAAAAAATAAAGAATGGAAGAGATGGTACATTTGATATAGTGAAAACAACTAACCTTAGAATAGAAGAGAGGATGTTCTGCAGCACGGAAGTTTGAATGCAACCAATGCTTTGATGATACCAAGTAAAGAAATCTTGCTGAAAAATCTCTCTTCCTGCTTCCTGAATTCCAAATATCACAAGACTAATGAATTATGAACTAATGATTACTAAAGTATTTAGATGCCATAGATTATTCTGTGAAATATTTATGGTATTTATGAATAGCATTGGACTTTAAAAATTTAACATAAAATCCTAATAACCATCAACCCAAAAAAAAGTATCATCATTTTATAAATCCAAAAAATTTTTACAAACGAGCAAGTTGTAGATTATTCTGTGAAATATTTATGGAATGAGATCATCACACATGACAAGATTAAATACTTGTTAAATTGGAAAATGCTTTTGCCAATGCAAACAAAAGATGTTTTACTTAAACAATTGCATGAAAAAATAGTAAGAAACACAAGAACAATTGCAAAGGAAATACATTACCATATAATCAATTTATCGGCATTATCTTAAAAAAAGTTTAAAAAAAACCATTAAAATTTAACCAATCCCTACCAACGACCAACTTCTAAACCCATAGTATGGTAAAATAAAACATTGAATAATCCTATCCGTTCATTTACCGACTCATATAAAGCACCACCGTTGGATTCAATTTGGTGGAAGGCCCACTTCCGAAGCACTACTGCGAAGTTACAAATCGGTCCCCAAAACTTCAATAAATTCTCTGAAAGTTGGATTAATTGCATTGAATTTATTGACACACATAACAATAACTACATATAAATATGTGAGTGTTTTTGTATGTATGTGAAGCTATCTATGATTTTCATTATATGTGGTACAATATAAAGCCTGTGTTCTTTTTTCAGAACTCAGATGTTCATCAATGTGTTCTTATTAATGTTTGACTTACATTATTCCACCAATATAAAGGAAGAGCAAAGCTTCAATGTTGGTCTTTTTTTAATGGCCTTGTTTTATTATATTATATATATGTTAACTTTTTTCTTATTAGCATTTAAATGGAACCAGTGAATTGTACTAGATGGAATAGTCACCACTTCCTTTGTTGTCTAGCTAGTCTGTGCTTTTGTTGTCTCTGTCTTGAATGGAGAGCTATAGAGTATAAAATCATACTAAATTTTACTACATTTGCTTTCCTATCTCATTTTTCTTATGCAACCAAACACAGGAAAAGATTTCAAGTGTTGAACACCACATCTAATTTTGTCCACCAAAATAGTTGATATCCCAAATGAATCAAACTATGATTAGAATTTATACTAAGATATTAAAAAACAAGGGTACATTCATAGAGTTACGATTTGAACTTTTGTCCCCTTTCTTTGCCCCATCAAGTCCACTATTACAAAACATGATTAAAAAGTAGTGGACCCAAAGCCTTGGGGTCCAACTTTGTGTCTAGATTACTCTTTCTAGTTTTTAATTAAATGAATATTTAATTAGTCCAAATTAATCCAATTTATATTAATAATAAATAAATATACAAACAAACTAATTTAATTATCTGAATAGAATCTACATGTTGAAATATTCATTCATAAAGACAAGTAGAAGATGTTCATTAAGTACTCTAATCATTGATTCACTTTACTCATTCATTACTCCTCATCAAAATAGTGCATCAATTTTAATTTACAAATATCTCTATTTTACTTTTGAAAACATTTTATGATGTAAAAGAAATATTAAAATAAATAATCAAACTTGTTTTCTAATAGAAGCAAAACAGGTTGATCTTCTTGTACAAACTCATTAATGGAAACGGTGCATTAATATACATCAAGACATGCAATAAAAACTACAAATAAAAAATGAAGCAAAAATAAATAAATAAATAAATAAAAGAAGGAAAAGAGAAAACACATACAACATGTCTGGCAAGCAACAGAATGCCTAGAAAACTCATCCCCATCACTACTTTTTAATCATGTTTTGTTTATTTTTTTTGTCTTCTTATTTTACATTCAAGTGCTGAACTTAAGCTAGAATGTCCATTTGCCTTTTGTGGGTCATGAGTGCCAAAGCATCTTGAATTAAAAATGTCTCTAATTAACGAACTAAAGATTATATCTGAGGATTAAAAATTTATCACCTGTTAGGTGCTTGCATAGTGTATAATATGATATTAAGGGACCTAGTCTACATCACTTCTTCCATTTGTGATGCATGCAAAGTTCATAGGGTAAAAACAGAGACCCTTCCAACAAATAATTTATATTTCTATGTAGCTCAATGGCAGTGGGGTACTTGTCCGTTTTATTCAGTAAAGGGAGAAAAACATTGACCTGGCTCTAGTTGTGAATTATTTGATTCTATCACCTGGTGAGGATAATTTATATTATTATTTTTATAATAATAATAATAATAATAATAATAATAATAATAATAATAATTATTATTATTATTATTATTATTATTATTATTATTATTATTATTATTATTATTATATTTTGAGCTTGATGAAATGAAATCAAAGTTGTGTTGATGATCAATAATTAGAACATCAATAAAATATAAGGCCGTAATAATAGACTGCAGTCTATTTATCAATTTATAGACTGCAAGTACTATAATGTTTGGACAGAGTAAGGATTTTATATAAGGCCGTAATAATAGCAATGCTTTGAATGCAGAAATATTTAAATTATTCTACTGTTTTAGTTATCTAGGAAAACAGGCCCTGTTTTAGTATATTATAATGGAATCATTAATGTTTGGACAGAGAGTAGGCTTCTTAAGATGCAGTAACAGTGTTCATTGCCTAAAATACAGTTTCATTTCATCTCCCATTTTTCATGGTTCATGCTATTGATGTTTCATTTAAATTTTAAATTGGGGGTCGGAGGATAGGTTTTGCATATTCTTTCCCTTTTTGTTATGGAAAAAGTCTTCTTCAATTTATTATATCATAATGGATTCATTAACGCATGGGCATTATGTATTTCCTTTCGTTACCTTGTTGCTACAAATAGGTTAATTTTTATGTATTTTTGAAGTAATTTAAAATTTTAGTATTTAGGAGGATGATTAGACTCCCCAGTTATATGTCCATTTCACTAGCCTTCACATTATAGCAATCTCATTCTGGGACCACCCAATTTTGAACTGTTTGTTAGGATTGTGAGAATTTGAGACTTTTATTCTATTGGTCGGCTTTCATATTCAATTAAATCTTAAGAAATCTATGAATACAGATCTTTTAACATGTGATTTCATTGTAGCGGCAGACTATTGGAATTATTAGAACTTGTGCATTTTTCTGAAGATGCTAATTTTCCTCACTAGTAAAGAAATTTATCCCCTTCTGGTAGTACCTTAGATCATCTCATGGCAGAATATCACTACAAAAAATTATATTTTTAGTGATAACCAAAGTCGTTACTAAAAATAGTAATTTTTGTCACTATTGTTAATAGTGACCAATTTTGTGGTCGTCACCTCTTGTCACAAATACCTCCGTCACAAATACAATAGTGAGCATTTTAGAAATTTGGCCACAATTACACAAAAAATTTGTGACCAAATTATTGTCACTAAAAACTTTAATATTTGTGATAAAATTATGTGGCCACAAATAGTGAAAATTTTGTGGCTAAATTGTTGTCACTAAAACATTGGTATTTGTGATAAAATTATATTGTCACAAAAACCTTACTATTTATGATAATATTGTTGACACAAAAAATATGAAATAGTGATAAACAAAGTTATAACAATAGTTTATTTTATTGTGACACCATTATTTTTATTGGTGACCAATATTTAGTCACTAATGTTGTTTAAAGATGATATCATGTGTTGTGTTGTCACTAAATAAAAAATATATAGATAAAATTATTTGTGATAAATATAAAGTTATATCTTATATAATTCTGTCAAAAAAACATTAGCAGTAAAATATTGCCACACAAGTAAATAAAAGTATTTATATTATATAATAATAGATAAATATCAATAATAAGTACAAAATTCTTATTCCAAATATATAAAATTGAAAATTTAAATATCCAATAATACAATTATATATAATATTATCCTAAACTATTCTCTAATACAAATTTGGATATGAAGTACACTTCTCGACATTTGAATCTTCCTTTTCGCTTTTCAACCCCAGCTTCTGCTAGAATTTAACTCATTTTCTCCTCTTCTTGATGCTTATTCTGCATATTTAGAAAAAAGAAAAAAAATAAGAATCTAATAACATAATTATAAAATTTTAAAAAAATTCTAATTTAATTACAACTTTCATACCATTATTTCTTCTCAATTGAGAAGAGACAAATTCCGTGTTGCATTTGGCTTGTTGTTATTTTAAATAGATAAACAATCATTAAGAATAAAAACTACACAATCAAAATCTAAATAACATATACCTATTATGAACCTAAAATTCAAAGTGTCAAAAATGAAAACAATAACAAATTAACAACCATTATTGAAAATTTCTAATAATCCTAACTTTGATGAAGAAAAAGATAAAGTAATAGAACAATGTATAATCTCGAATTCAAGAAAAAGGAAAAGAAGCAAATCTTGTATATGTAAAACCAAACCATTGCCACCTATCTCATTAGGCACATAAGTACTCAAGGTTTCATCATCTTCGTTCTTTTTATAGGTTAAGTTCATTGAGGATATATAACTTTTTAAAATTTATTTCTTTTTTTAAATTACATTATTCAGATTTTGTTTTATGAGATTTGGTAAATATCTATTTAATTTTGATTTTATTTTTTAAAATTTTTTCTTATACTATAAATTCTAGGTATGATCTAAATTAAAGGCTTGTTTTCTAAGCCTTATAATATAAATTTTGAATATTGGATAAATTATAATTTTAAAAACCATTTAAAATTTATCTATAATTACTTAACATACCTAATAAATTTTTAAAAAATCTATACATAATCTTAAGATTGGGAAGAAAAAATAGATTTTTTAATATTTTATTAAGAATATAACTTTTACAACCACATATAATAATTTATAAAAGAATATATATGTTAATTAATATTTCTATGAAGACATTTAGTAGACACTACATGTTTAAATTTTGTATAAAAAATTGTCGGCACAAAAGATAAGATGCATAATTGTGATAGATACTAAAGTGTCACAATTGAAATTATAATTGTGACAAAATAATTAGACATCACAACTAATCCAAACTATAGTGACAATTAACATAGTTAAAATTTAATTTTTGTCACAATATTTAGTAGACACTAAATGGTTTAATTTTTTGTGACAAAACTATTGTAAGAAAAAATAGATATTGAGTGACAGAAAACACTTTTGTCACAACAAATGAAAAATTATAATGATAATAATATGTCTTGTCACAATTAAACATCATTTTCATTAAGAAAGTTTTGACACTAAATCTTATATGCTTTTAGTGACCAACATTGGACACAAAAGAAATTTTGCCACTATTAATATGTTAGTACTGATGACTTTATTGTGAAATATAGTACATTGTCACAATTATCTTTGTAATAGTGACAAAAATATAAGTTGTCACAATTAATTTAAGCAATAGTGTCGGTTAACTTTTTTGACACAAAAACCTTAATATTTGTGGCAAAATAATAGATTGTCACAAAAAAGTTGTCACTAAAAGTCATAACTCTTGTAGTGTATGTCCAGGCTTTTGCTAAAAAGAGCTTGGACAAGTATAAAGCCATGATGCTTGAAAGAAAGTTATTTTGTTTATCACAATTAATGTGGAAAGATTCTTATGGAAGAGAGATAATGCAAAACATTAAACCTTCATGGACCTCAAATCACTAGTTATTCTTGTTACTTCTATTCATCTGCCATCTTTTACCAAAATTTCCTGGTTACATGCTGTAAAAGAAAAGGAATGCAAAGCAATTTTATTGAGTAAACATTGAAGGTATAATAAAATAACCAATGGAATTGGATAAAGGGTGTAACTTTATGGTATCAAGTGAATGTTTAATATAACTGAGGTACACTTATCTTTTTGAAGGTTACTAATGCAGTTAATGATTATGTCGTCTACATACCAAACTTCATTTTCTTGGCATTATCAATGGCTTGAAAATTATAAAGATTCTGATTGGTAATTAGTCATCAAAATAGTTAATTGAAATTGAGCATGACAAATGTGGATAGATTGTCTAGCTGGTGATACTAAGAACAAGGCAAGGAAAAGGACTGGTGATAAGATTTTCAACTTCGCCTAGAGCTACATAGATATTTCTTTCCCTTTTCCGTAAATATATTTATATTCCTTTATTGACTCAAAAGATAATTAACAAAACAAGAAAATTCTAGATATTCAATTGACATCTACAGAAACATAAATCTAGCACAATAAATGAATTTCCAACAACTGAAGCTTCATTGACAAATTCATCAACAATAATCATCATGTCTATGCAAACACATTAATCAAGCAACATCCAAGTTACTATTTTCAACTTCCCAAACCAAATTCGAAAAATATAAATTTTTTTCAATGAAACAAGAGAAAAAAAAACTATTTAAGAATCAGAAATTTACCTTCCAAAATGCCAGCGATCAAATCTATCGCAAGATAACCAGTCTCTGGTTGTACAACTTCAAAGATTCAAGATTCACAAGTTGAAAAAACACCGAAAAATAAAAATAAAAAGAAGAACAAAAATGAAGAATTTGATTGGCATCATACTCTTCCCCTCTTGAATCCCTCTTAGTCCACCAATATCAAACCCTCCTGAAAGCTAACTAGTAGCACCTGATCACCCAAAAATAGAAAAAAGAAAATTAGACCCAAAAATTATCCAAAAACTCTAAAAACTTGCATCAGATTCTCACCACATATCATTGTCTAGATGCTTGAATAAAATTAAGCAAGAAAATAGCCAAACGCAAAAATGAAATATTAATTTCCAAACATAAAAATACCAACATATCAAACCAGATTCTAAACTAGCAACCCTAGATTCATACCTAAATCTAAATATCGCAAAAAAAAAAATATAAAAAAAAATCAAGAAACCCTAATCCAAAACCCCAATCCATGCCCTAAAACAGATCACATTCAAACCAAATCACTTAGCAAAACAATCCACAAACAAAATAAACAAAAAAAGAAATCTCAGAACAGCACTCGCAAGGCCTAGCAAACCAATCCAAAGGTCCCGACATCTCCAACACCTCTCGATTAATAGAAACCACACAAATCCAAGTAGGAAAAAAAAACCCTATAAACCCCCAGGAAACCTCAAAACCTTCAAAACCCAAACTCCCCACCAAATCCGAATTTGAACCTTCAAAATCTCCCCAAACTCAAGAAACCTTCAAAACAAACATCAGAAGCAATGGTTTCCTTTATCCAACAAGAAATTTTAACAATTTCAAATCCTAGCAAACATCAAAACCATGTTGAGGAAAGGAAACGGAAGATGGTACCGGGGGCTGCGGCAACGAGAGATCTCCGGCGAACTCCTCCTTGAACGAGCCTAGCGCAAAAGAGCCAACGGCTGGAGGCCAAGAACTGTTATTGACGACGACGTGCAGAGTGATGGCGATGAGATCAAGCTAGAAAACGGATGACCTCGACGATGAGGACGAAGGAGACAAATTAGGTTTTGGGTTCACGGATGGCGAAGGAGACAGATTAGGTTTTTGGACCACGTAACTATATTTTTTTATTTTGATAAATTATTATAAATGTACAGATAATCTTTCTTATAACAATAAAGGTATTTTTTTCTTTTGTTTTACATATCACCCCTCCAAAAGTTCAAAATTGTTTTTCAATTCCTCAAAAAAAAAAAATTATATTATAAATTTATATTATTATATATATTTTTGAAAATTCGATATTCTTGCTTGATCATTGATTATTGTATTTACTTGTTAAATTATTTTGTAAAAATTAAATGTCCCTCTCTTTAATGTCAATATAGAAGTAACCGATATAAAATATATCCTATATATTTTAAAAAGAAAAGAAAAGAAAATTATTTATCATGTAAAAAATATTAAATATGTTCGATTTGATTGTATACTGAAAAGAATAATAAGAAGGCTAAAGAAGATTCAGATTCCAATGGGCCCTCAACTTCTTCTCACTCTCACTCTCGCTCGGAGGTGTGCAAACAAAAACCCTTATAAATATTAACTAATAATTTTATTATATACATTATAAAATAATTTAAATATATAACACATGTGCAAGTTTCTTTCCTTCTTTCAAGTTTTAATTATTTAAATAAATATGATTAATAGTTATTTAAAAAATACTAATGAGTAATCATTATTCATTCAGAAAAAAAAATTAAATTGGTATTTAATTAAATTTATTTAATTTTTCAAGGAGGCCAAAACTTGACAACCCTACCATGTCATACTAATAAACATAATTGCTATTGTCCCTAGCTAATCCCTGGGTAATTTTCAAGATCAATAATTTTACCTAAGAAAACTAATCCCTTGCTAAATAAAAATCTTAACAAATAAAAATACCCAGGGATTAGCTAGGACCAAATAACAACGAACTTTTGGCTTAGGTAATCATTGGGTAATTTTAAAGTTGTTCAATTTAGCTAGGGATTAGCTAGGGTCAATTAACGAAGACATTACCTAGCTAATCCCTGGGTAATTTTAAAACTGTTCAATTTAACCCAGGGATTAGCTAGGATATAGATAGCAACGGATAATTTTTTATGGTAATTTATTGCTAAATATTAGGCCGGTAGTTCCCGCTTGATTTAGCAAGGGAATAGCTTGGGAAAGTTTTGTCGTTGCTAATTCCGTAGGTATTTCCCTGTGTAATCCCTGGGTAATGTTTATAACCTTTATATCTAATCATTCATTTCTATTCCCTATCTATTCCCTGGCTAATTACCTAGGAAAACATTTCCTGGGAAAATTCCTTTGGTAATTAATAGTTTTCTTGTGTTATCAGGGTTTTAATTGAAAAATAGGAGACATTAATCGGATTAGAGTTTTGCTTGAAAAATAGGAGACATTACTCCAGGAAAACGTAGGATTAGGGATTTCATTAAAAACAAAAATATATGGGACATTTCCAAATGACAAAATAGGATTAGGGTTTTGATTAAAAAATAGTGGATATTACGAAAAGATAATATAGGATTAGGGCTTTGATTAGAAAATAGGAGGCATTCCTATAAGAAAACATAGGACTAGTGTTTTGATTGAAAAATATAAGACATTGCGAAAAAAAAACATCAGATTAGGTTTTTTTTTTTAAATTAGCTAATATTCTTAACAAAACAGATAGGATTAGGATTTTGATTCAAAAAAGAAGACATTTTGAAAAAAAAACAAAGGATTAGAGTTTTGATTCCAAACTAAAAAATAGCACACATTCCGAAAAGAAAACAAATGATTGGGGCTTTGATTCAAAATTGAGAAATATGACACATTCCAAAATGAAAACATAGCACTCACTTTTCAAAAAATAGGATTCGTGTATTGATTGAAAGATAGGAGATATTCCAAAAAGAAAACATAGGTTAGGATCGTTGATAGATAAGAGACTTTATGAAAAGAAAATATAGGATTAGGGTTTTGATTTAAAGATAGGAGACATTACAATAGCAAACCATAAGACAAGGTTTTTGATTCAAAAATAGTAGACACATTCCGAAAAGAAAACATAGGAGTAGGGTTTGGATTCAAAAAGTGAAAACATTCTGAAAATAAAAGAGAGGACTACGGTTTTGATTAAAAAATAGGAGACATTCAGAAAAGAAAACATAGGTTAGGGATTTGATTCAAAATTGATAAATAGGAGACATTAAGAAAAGAAAAAATAGGAGTCGGGTTTTGTTTGTAAAATAAGAGACATTCCGAGAAGGAAATATAAGATTGTGCTTTTTATTAAAATATAGTAGCCATTCAAATAGAAAACATAGGATTAGGGTTTTGATAAAAAAAATTAGACATTACGACAAGAAAACATAGGATTAGGGCTTTTATTAAAAAATAGAAAACATTCCGAAAAAGAAAAAATAGGATTAGACTTTTGATTGAAAAATATGAGACATTTTTAAAATAACACGTAAAATTAGGCGTTTGTATAAAAAATAGTAGACATTCACAAAAGAAAACATGGCAGTAGTGTTTTGATTAAGAAAATAGGAGGCCTTCCATAAAAAAAAAAACTTAAGATTAATGTTTTTATTAAAAAAAAATGAGCATTAAGAAAAGAAAATACAGTATTAGGATTTTGTTTGCTAATAGGAAACATTCCGAAAAGAAAACATTGGATTATTATATTTTTAATTCAAATATAGTAAGCATTCCAAAAAAGAAAATATATTATTAGTGTTTTGATTGAAAAATATTAGACATTACCATAATAAAACATAGGATTAGGATTTTTCAATAAGAAAATATAGGATTAGAATTTTTATTAAAAAATATAGCCATTACGAAAAAAAAAACATAGGATAAGAATTTTGATTGCAAATATGAGACATTTCGAATAGAAAACATAGGATTAGGGGTTTCATTGAAAGTTAGGAGACATTACTATAACAAAACGTTGGATTATTGTTTTGATTAATAACCAAAAAATAGGGGGCATTTAAAAAAAACATAAGATTAGGGATTTTATTAAAAAATAAAAGACATTACGAAAAGAAAACAAAGAATTAGTGTTTTGATTGAAAAATATGAGGTATTCCGAAAATAAAACTGTGGATTAGGGTTTTCATTCAAATATTGTATGGATTCCAAAAAGAAAACATAGGATCATGATTTTGAGTAAAAAATAGGAGACATTACTATATGAAAACAAAGGTTTAGTATTTTGATTCAAATATATTAGGCATTACTAGAAGAAAACATCGCATTATGGTTTTGATTGAAAAATAGGTGTCATTTCTATAAGAAAACATAGGACTAGGGCTTTGATTCAAAAATAGTCGACATTCCGAAAAGAACACAAATTACCAAGGTTTTCTTTGAAAAATACGAGGCATTTTGAAAAGAAAACTTAGGATTAGCAATCAATTGAAATATATGAGACATTACGAAAAGAAAACATCAGATTAGGGTTTTCATTAAAAATTAGCAGACATTCCCAAAGCAAACGATAGGATTAGTGTTTTGATTAAAAAATGAAACATTTTGAAAAATTGGACATATTTCGAAAAAAAAACATAAGATTAGGATTTTATTAAAAAATAGTAGACATTCAAAAAAGAAAAGAAAGGACCATGTTTTCCATTGACAAATAGGACATATTCAGAAAATAAAACATAGGTTAGAGTTTTGATTCAAAACTGATAAATATAAGACATTAAGAAAAGAAAACATAGGATTCAGGTTTTGTCTACAAAATAGGCCGCATTCCTGAAAAAAAAAACATACAATTAGGTATTTATTCAAATTTAGTAGGCATCGAAAAAGGAAAATATAGGATTAGGGTTTTAAATAAGAATAAGAGACATTACTATAACAAAACATATGATTGCTGTTTTGATTTAAAAATAGTAGATATTCCGAAAAGAAAACACTGGATTATTGTTTTAATTGAAAAATATGAGATTATTGTTTTGAATAAAAAATAGCAGACATAAAGAGAAAAAAAAACAAAACATTAAGGATTTTATTACAAAAGAGAAGGCATACCAAAAAAAAACTTAGGATTATTGTTTTAATTAAACATAGGATTTATTTTTTTATTGAAGTAGAGGAGACATTACTATAAGAAAATATATCATTAAGGTCTTGATTGAACAATAAGAGACATTACTATAAGAAAATATTATATTTGGTTTTTGAATGAAAAATGGGAGACATTACTATAAGAAAACATATGATTTGTGTTTTGATTAAAAAATAGGAGCCATTCCAAAAAGAAAACATAGGATTATGGTTTTGATTCAAATATAGCAGGTATTCTCAAAATAAACATAGGATTAGGGTTTTGAAATAAAAATATGAGACATTGCTATAAGAAAACATAGGATTAGGGATTTGATTTAAAAATAGTAGTCATTCCTAAAAGAAAACATTGCATAAGGGTTTTGGTTCAAGTATAGTAGGCATTCAAAAATGAAAACTTAGTATTATTGTTTTGATTGAAAAATAGGAGACATTACTTGAACAAAACATAGGATTACGGTTTTGAATAAAAAATAGTCAACATTTTCAAAAGAACGCATAGGATTAGCGCTTTTATTTAAAAATAGGAGGCATTCCCAAAAGAAAATATAATATGAAGGTTTTGATAGAAAAATATTAGACATTCCAAAAGGAAAAGATCGGATTAAGTTTTTGATAAAAAATTAATAGACATTCCAAAAACAAAAGATAGTATTTGGGTTTTGATTTAAAACCCTAATCTTATCTTTCTGAAAAGTAAACATAGGATTAGCTTTTTGATTTTAAAAAATTAGTCATTCCAAAAAGAAAAAAAAGGATTAGGATTTTGATTCAAAACTGAAAAATAGGACGCATTCCCAAAGGAAAATATAGAATTAAGGTTTTAATTCAAAAATAGCAGACAGTCCGAAAAAAAGAAAGGATTTGTTTTAAGTGTTTGATTAAAAAATAGGAGGCATTTCAAAAAGAAAACATTGGATTAATATTTTTCTTCAAAAATAGGAGACATTACGAAAAGAAAACATAGGATTCATGTTTTGATTAAACACTAGCAGAGATTACGCAACAAAAGATATCATACATTACTCTAAAAAACATAGGATTATAGTTTTGATTAAAAACATAGGTTAATATTTCAATTTTTTATTATAATTGTTATTTTTTAATTAATAAAATCATAAACATAAAGCATGTAGCAAAAAAATAGGGCAGGGTTGCAACATGAGGACTGCTTAGGAGGTCACCCATCCTATTGCTACTCTCGCCCAAGACCGTTTAACTTCATAGTTATAATGGGATCTGTTCTTTTAGTGTTGGTATGATCGCACCAGATAGAATGTCATCCGAGATGAAAAAGAAAGGATTAGGTTATCGACTAAAAAATAAGGGACATTTTCAAAAGAAAACATAATATCTGTGTTTTGATTAAAAAAAATAGATATTCCAAAATGAAAACCTAGGATTAGGGTTTTAATTGAAAAATTTGAGACATTACTAAATCCTATGTTTAGTTTTGCAAACAAAACCCGAATTCTTTGTTTTTTTATAGTAACGTCTATTATTTTTTGAAAAATAGGAGACATTACAATAAGAAAACATATCATTCGTTTTTTAATTCAAAAAATAGTCGGCATTTCGAAAACAAAAGAAAACAATTGTATACATTTCAAAAAGAAAAGAAAAGATTATTGTTTTGATTTAAAAATAGTAGATATTCTGAAAAAAAAACAAAGGATTATCATTCTGATTCAAAACTAAAAAAATAGACCACATTATAAAAGGAAAACATAGGATTATGGTTTTTATTAAAAGACAATACTAAAAGAAAACACAAGATTAAGACTTTGATTCAAAATAGTAGATATCCTGAAAAGAAAACATACTATTAGGGTTTTTATTAGAAAATATGAGACATTTTGAAAAGAAAATATTGGAATAGGATTTTAACTGGAAAATAGGAGAAATTTCTATCAAAAAACATAGGATTAGGGTGTTGAATAAAAACCAAAAAATAGGGAACATTTCCAAAAGAAAACATAACATTAGTGTTTTGATTAAAAAAATAGCAGATATTACCAAAAGAGAACGTATGATTAGGGTTTTGATTCAAATATAGTAGTCATCTATCTGAAAACATAGGATTAGGTTTTTGAATAAAATTCAAAAAATAGGGGACATTTCCAAAAGAAAACATAGCATTAGTGTTTTGATTCAAAAATAGTAGACATTACCAAAATAGAATATATGATTAGGATTTTCATTCAAATATAGTAGTCATTTCGAAAACAAAACATAGGACTAGGGTGTTGATTAAAAAATAGGAGACATTACTATAACAAAACATATTATTAGTGTTTTGATTCAAAAATAGTAAATATTCTGAAAAGAAAAGAAAAAGTTAGGATTTTGATTAAAAAATATTAGGCATTCTTAGAAGAAAACTAAGAATTAGGGTTTTTATTCAAAACTGTAAAAATAGGAGACATTACTAGAAGAAAACATAAGATTAGGGTTTTGATAGAAAATTGATAAATATGACAGGAAAGAAACATAGGATTCGGGTTTTGATTGAAAGATACGAGACAATACCAAAAGGCAACAAAGGATTAAGGTTATGACAGATAAGATTAGGTTTTGGTTCAAGAAAATGACAAATCAGAAAAGAAAACAAAGGATTAGGGTTTTGATTTAAAAATTGGATTAGGATTTTGATTGAAAACATAGGATTAGGGTTTAATTCAAAAATAGTAGACATTCCGAAAACAAAACATAGGATTAGTTTTTTGATTAAAAAATATGAGACATTTCAAAAAGAAAATATAAGATTAGGGTATTGATTGAAAAGTGGGAGACATTATTATAAGAAAACCTAGGATTTGGATTTCGATTAAAAAAATGAGACTTCCCAAAAATAAAAAATAAAACACAAGAAAATAAAAAACAATGAGATACCATTGATTGAATAGAAATTTAAACACCAGCAAAATTCATATATTAAAAATATATGTCTCGTCTCTTATGGATTGAAATTGAACCTCACCAGCACCCTCTCTTTTTAAAATTCTTATCCATCTTTATATTGCAAGGAAAAAGTTTTTAATTTACAACAAAACAAGGGTTGCCTTGAGGATCTCATCCCACTTAACTCAATCTTTCATCCCCCATTATACATATTATCAAACACTAATATTTTGATTAATTAAAATACTAAAATTTTTTATAGCGAAAACTAATTAAAAATAATTAATCATCTATTAGTCATCTAATAAAATCAACAAGTCAAATATTTAGATAATACTACAAGGAAAGCAATACAAAAAAAAAGTATGGAATAAAAAAATCATGATACTTACCTTATCGCCCGCCAAGAACTTTATTCTTTTTCCATTTTTTTGAACTATTAGGGTTTTTTATTGTCCCATCGATCCTTTATAGAGGTGATCTTAAAATAAATTGCCACCTAATTTTAGCGTGCTTGCAAAAAATAAAATAAAATTGGCGCCTAGTTTTGTTTAACTTCAAAAAAATTGCCATCTTTATTTTCCATCAAGATACTGCATCTTTTTTTAATTTAAAATTATTATTCATGTATTTTTAAATTTATATGTATTTATATATTTTTTGAAATTGCTATTTGCATACTAAGATTATTTACTTAAAATATTTTAGATGTGAATATAGAGGGGTTCGAGTTTAGACAACTATTTAATTTAAGTTAATTTAATGTAATTTAGTTAACCATTGAAGATAACATACAATTAATTACGTTGTGCACCATTTTAATTTTTTTTATCTTTTGTTCAACACTCTCGCCTTTTAGCAATGATTTTTAATTTTATAATAACCAAATAATTAAAAAAATTTAAAAAAAGGAAAACGATAATATAATTGTTATAATTATAAAAAATTTCTCATATCCACTCCGATTCATTGGTTTTTGCTTAAATATGAGAGTTATATCTAACATTGGTATCCAATCGAAAAAAGCCTAAATATTAAGCAATTCCAATCAAATCCACAATTATATTCAATTTTCTGGTGTTTTAGGTTAATCTGATATGTACTAATAAACATTAACCCTATAAGTTATATGAACTATATATATAGATTTAAATATATATA
Organism: Dioscorea alata; assembly: GCA_020875875.1. Classification (NCBI taxonomy): domain Eukaryota; kingdom Viridiplantae; phylum Streptophyta; class Magnoliopsida; order Dioscoreales; family Dioscoreaceae; genus Dioscorea; species Dioscorea alata. Next base: position 8,042,246 of record CM037020.1, read on the forward strand.
GACATAAAATATAATATGATTAAAAATTTGTGATGTAAAAACAAATTTTAAAAAATTGAGTGTGGGAATTGCTCCCACTGTCCCTAATATATATATATTCGTCAATGCTAGAAAGGCTCCTCATTCACAGATCAACTATCAAAGAGAAGTCAAACTAGTCATGAATATATATATATATATATACACACGAGAGGATAGTAATAAATTACTAACAATATGAAAACAGTGATATAACAGTAAAATAAATAAATAGCTTTTCTTATAATTTATTGATATTAACTTAATATCATAAATAAAATCCAACTAACATGTCATAATAGTATAATATAATTTCAAATAAAAATGTAAACAAACAGTAATATAATAAAGAAAAAATAAAAAAATTATTATAAACATTAAAGCAATAATTTGGACATACTGGGTTAGCCTAGCTTTGAGTTGGTTGGAGCACCTGGTACCAAGCTGAGTCATCCCAGTCAAATTCTAGTCATCCAAAGTATCATGAATGGTTGCAAACTGCAACACAATGTCTGGCAGTTAAAAGCTTAAATAACCACCCATTAAGTCCCTCCTCAATGATCATGCTTGTGTTGACTCCTAACTACTGCCAAATATGGGAGATTGATTCACATTGCAGGAAAAGGTGGGCATGATTCTCACTGCCAAATAGTGATATGGTCGTGTCTCAGTTGAACCATATTGAACCAACTGAGTCAACTCTAATTTTAAAACATTCTTTAGAGATACAATGACAAATAGATCCATGTTTAGTGGCATAGCTTACCAAAGCAAAAAAATCTTGAATGTTAATGTTTCAATAAATAATTCATGGATGTGCTATTTTATTCAAATTTTAAAATAACACTTTGATCTAAAAAAGTTTAAAATTCTTATGTAAATTATGAGTACATATAAATTATTTTTTTAAATTTCCTTTTGATTAATCTTCACAATGTTTTAATGGTTTAGCACATAAAGACAAATTTGATATTGTAGAAATCAATGGTGAATTAAAAAAAATTATAATTCATTATTTATTTTTATAAATCTTTAAATTGATGTGACAATTAAATGATGTTGAAAATAAATTGATGCTGTTATTACCATCATATATGGGCTTTAATTCAAGTGAGTGAAGATGTTGTTATTCCAATGTGATTGGGTTGATGTTATTTAACTAATAAGTAAGCTATCTGATGTTTTAGGTTTCAATATTAGTGGAATTGAAAAATACAACAATCACTGAACATATTAAATCGTTGGCTCGGGGTCCAAACAAAGTTGGAAGAAGATTTAAAGGATATATCATTGGAGGTGTTAGATTTCACACTAAAGAAAGAGTGGACAAGAGAAAAACTCAGAATTATGGTGTTGTAATCACTACAAAGACATCATGTTCAGATGAAGATGTTGTTTATTATGGTGTGCTGAAAGATATAATTTAATTGAATTATTTTGAAAGGTTTAAAGTTGTATTATTCCAATGTGATTGGGTAGCTATGGAGCGAGGAAAAGGGGTGAAGAAGGATCAATTTGGGTTTACACTTGTGAACTTATCAAAGTTAGTTCAAACTGGTTTGAAGTCGACTGATGACCCATTTGTTTTGGCAGCACAAGTTCAGCAAGTGTTTTATCTTCAAGATTCATTACAACCTAAATGTCACGTTGTAGTTAGAACTAAGCCTCGGGACGTCTATGAAATGGGTGAAACTTGTCATTTGCATCAAATAGACACCGTCATTTTGATGATGATAAGTTAATGGAGAAACATAATATGAGAAATGAAAAAATTATATGGGCTAGAAATGATATAGATGGCAGACATGTGGGGCCCGACGATAATGAAAAAGAAGATTCTTCATCTAGCGAGGAATGGCAAGAGTATTCCATACAGTTTTTATATTAATGTTTGATTTATGATATTTAATTTTTTCACTAATTTTATTTTAATTTTAAGATAAGCCAGAGAGAATTATTGGTCTCTTTGGAAGAATTGTTGCTTGAATTGGGACTTTTTATCTATTCCTTTTTCTTGAATTAGTTGTTGAAACAAATGCACCATAGTAGCCTTGATTAGGTACACAACAGGTACCTTTTCCATCCCAAAAGAAATGGATTTCTAAGAAATTATTAGTTACTGGAGCTATGAACTCTTTTACAGCAGCTGCATCAGAGACAGTGATAGAGTTGTAGTTCACATGAATAATGAGCTGTAAGATCCTATTATCTCTCATGAAATACTATGATCATGTATGGTTTACAAGCTGAAATAGATCATTACATTGTCTCAGAGGGAATTTTTATTATATTTTTGGAAAGAAAAATTTCAGTATGACAACAACAAAATTAAACACCGGCATTCATCAAAACTGAATATTAATTATTGGAAGGTTGATTGATTGTACCAAACTTGGAGTAACAGAGAAGAGATTGTTCATTGAGAGTCTTATCAAACACATTGAGAATGGTAAACTCAAGTTGTTGCAGAAATAGAAAGAGAGAATTGACTGGTAAATTTCTGATGAAAGTATTGAAAGAAAGTTGAATGCATGTACATATGTTTTGTGTATCATCTGGTTTAAAATATTTCTGCAGAGTTGATGTGAAACTTCCTACTATTAAAGTGCATTTTAATAACCTTAATGTGGATGCTGAATGTCAAGTTGTTCAAGGAAAGCCTCGACCAACTTTATAGCATGCAAACAAAACCAGTTTCTCTGTGAGTAGATGGATTATTGTCTTTTTTCTCTCTTTTTTTCAATGTTTATTACTTTATAATTAGTTCATTTGTGAGGTCTTGTGGTCGAACCATGGTTGAACTATCCTATATAAATTACTGGACTTGTAAATAAACAATGTTATATATTTATTTGATATAAAGGGTTATCCATTTTCACTTTGTAATTAAAGATACATTCATTTAGTTATATTCCAAATGGGAAAAGATAGAGAGAAGCTATTTCATGAGGTAAGAAAAGCTATTGGAAATCTGAATTAGTGTATACATTCATTTATTTTTATCTATTTCAAATTTAAGATATTCCAGTTAATGTATAACTACATGTGTGTAATTTTCTGCAATAGATACCAATGTTTCAATGCAAACCTGGACTACAGAAACATTTTACTCAACTAGAATAAGTGGTCCAAGATATGGATGACAAAAAAAAGCTAATTAGCCCGATATTTTGATGTAATTAAATAGTTGTTTTCATGACATGCAGTTGTACCTTGTAGTTGAGTCTGCGAGATCTGGATAAATAAGTGGGATTTTGAAAGTTATCACTCTAGATTTTTGCACCTTTTGTTTCATTTGCTTCATACATTTGAAATCTAATTCTTGATTTGAGCATCAATAATTTATTAAGAATCTTTGGTTTACTTTAGTTACATTCTGATATTTTATATTTTATTTTTTGGTTTTTATAAATTCTGTTTAGGCTATCATTTGCTTTCGTAGCAAGTAAGTTCAAAGAAATGGCTCAAGTAGTTGCCATGGACCTGAGAGGGCACGTAAAATCATCCACTAGTAATGATCTAGACTTGTCCATTGAGGTACCCAATAACTGTTCTGTGAATTTGTAGAAGAGCAATTATTAACTGTAACTTTTTTTTGTAACTTCCTCCTTTGTAATGGGCCAATTGACTATACAAAGATATCTTAATTTTAAAACAGTATTGTACCCCAGCAGAAAATAATTGATTTGGATTTACAGACTTTATCCAATGATGTTTTGGCCATTCTGAAAGCGATTTATGCGGATTCTCCATCTTCCATTATCCTTGTTGGCCACAAGTTTTGTGTCTCTAGCATTTTTGAAGAGAAACTTGTCATTATTATTTTGCTTTGATACTTATTAAATTGAATATTCAGGTCCTTATATCAATATTTTTTGAAATTTTCTTTTTCAAAAGTTGTTAAGGACTTGTTATTGGTATGAATGTCATCAATCAAGCATGTGAACACAAGTTTAAAATTTTAGTACGACTTTAGTCTTCCATGAAACTGGGTTTTACAAAATCGAAGAAGCTTGCCACATATTGTAATTCTTTATTCTTGCGCTATGCTATTATAATATAACTTTTTCTTGCTCTATGACCTGTTAAGTTTTTATCATCTGTGGGCATTGTTATGTATGTATATATAGCAAATAGTTCTGACAATTCAAGTATAGCAATTACTCTTGTATTATATATATATATATATAGGAAACAACCATGGCATCGTTGATCCATATGCATAAAATTCTATCCAACATAATGCAATATTTCCCAACCATTCAGAAGGTGGTATGTATTTATGGTGTTTGATTTATAATCAAGTTCACAATTCTTTCTTTTGATATAAAATGTTCTACAAGACTAGGAGAATGTGGTCTTCATAATTATTACTACTAGAGGCATGCTATAACTTTGATACCCTTGAATAAATTCTATTTGAGAAAATTCTATCCAACAGAATGCAATGTTTCCCAACCATATAGAAGGTGGTATGCATTTATGGTGTTTGATTTACAATCAAGTTCATAATTCTATCTTTTTATATAAGATGTTCCACAAGATTTGGAGAATGTGGTCTCTTCATAATTATTAGCATGTTATTACTTTGATGCACTTGAATAAGTTCTTATTGGCTGAGTTTTGAAGAAAAACAATAGTATTTACAAGTTTTTGGGTAAAGCAACTCTATCAAGTCTGGTAATCATCACCACGATGCATTGATCTTTAGAAATTTTGTATATTTGACCAGCTCGATAAGCTTTAGATGTAGTTATGGAGCTTTGCTCAAGGTTGATTTATCCAATTTTTAACTAAGCTTGATAATATATAAATAATTCAAAACATGTAGTTAGATTGTTCATAGAAATTTCGTATGTTGTAACCATGTTTTCTTGTCATAAGACTACAAGATTAGTATGGAAGCATGAAATGAATGAAATTGTCATGTCTTCACATTGAAATGTTTAAAATGTTGTGTTAACTTGATTATAATAGAGGGATCTCTACGGGACGAAAAATAATAGGGGGACTGAAAGGGTATTTTGACTATAATAGAGGGACTGATCTGGGTATTCTACCAATAAAATATAACAACGTTTACATCAAATGACATTTTAAAATGATTTTAATAACTTACAATGATGTTTTCAAATATGTGATAACCAATTGATGCAACAAGAGCTGAACTGATTTATGATATTTGTTACGTAGGTAGTAATAAACATCTTAAAAGATAATGTTATACCGACATTTTTTTAATGCCTCTAAAATCTTTAAAAAAATCGCAAAACAAAACCTCCTGTGATTATAAGTAAAAATGTCACTAAAAACATAGGAGCATATAAAATTATTTCAACATTTATTACGAATATCGCTTAAAAGTTATTTTAATGGTTGGCAAGACGTTTGCCAAAAATGTTGTTTCAAAAATGTCACAATAAGCTTTTATTGTTGTAATGCCTATCAAAAATAGGGTTTTGAATCAAAACCATCATCTTTTCTTTTCGAAAAGAAAAAATAGGATTAGTGTTTTTATTAAAAAAACAAAGGCTTGGTTTTTTTTATTTAGATATAGTTGGCATTACTATAAGCAAACATAGGATTAGTGTTTTGACTGAAAAATAGGAGACATTACTATAAGAAAACATAGGATTAGTGTTTTGAATGAAAAATGGGAGACATTTCTATAGGAAAACATAGGATTATTGTTTTGATTAAAATAGTAGACATTCCGAAAGGAAAACATACGATTATGGTTTTGATTCAAAAATATGAGACATGTCGAAGAAAAAAACTCAAGATTAATATTTTGATTCAAAAGTATAATAAATTCCCAAAAGAAGACATTAGATAAGGGTTTTTATCAAAAAACAAGGGGCATTAAAAAAAACTAGATTATGATTTTGATTAAAAAAATATGAGACATTAAGAAAAAAGAAAACATACGATTGTTGTTTTCATTCGAAAATAGCAGACATTCCCAAAATAAAAGATAAAGATATTATTTTGAATCAAAAGTAGGCGGCATTCAGATAAAAAAATAAATAAAGGATTAGGGTTTTGATTATAAAATAGGAGGAATTACAAAAAAAAAACTTTGGACTTTGGTTTTATGACACATTATGGAAAGAAAATGCACAATTATTTTTATATTAAAAAATAGCAGACCTTCCTAAAACAAAACATAAGATTAAAGTTTTCATTGGAAAATAGGAGACATTACTATAAGAAAACATGCTATTAGCATTTTGATTCAAAACTAGTAGATGTTACGGAAAGAAATCATAGCATTAGGTCTTTCATTGAAAGATAAGAGGCAATGATATATGAAAACATAGGATTAGTGTTTTGATTAAAAAATAATAGACATTCCAAAAAGAAAACATAGGATTACAGTTTTGATTAAAAAAATAGGAGATATTAAGAAAAGAAAAAACAACTAGGGTTTTGATTCAAAATTGAAAAATAGGACACATTACAAAAAAAAACCAAAGGATTAGGGTTTTGATTAAAAAATAGGAGACATTCCAAAAAGAACATATTGGATTATGGCTTTGATTGAAAAATATGAGACATTCTGAAAAGAAAACATCCGATTAAGTTTTTGATTAAAAATTAGCAGGCATTCCAAAAACAAAAGATAGCATTTGGGTTTTGATAAAAAAAACTCTAATCTTATCTTTCCGAAAAGTAAATATAGGATTAGGGTTTTGATTCAAAAAATGAGATATTCTGAAAACAAAACAAAGGATTAGGTTTTGATGCAAAACTGAAAAATAGGACACATTCTATAAGGAAAATATAGGATTGTGATTTTGATTCAAAAATAGTAGACATTGCGAAAAGAAATAAATGATTTGGTTTAGGGTTTTGATTAAAAAATAGTAGGCATTCCGAAAAAAAAAAAACATTGGATTAATATTTTTATTCAAAAATAGCAGGCATTATGAAAAAAAAAACATATTATTCGTGTTTTGATTAAACATTAACAGAGATTCCCCAACAAAAGTTATTATATATTACTCTAAGAAAACATAGGATTAGGGTCTTGATTCAAAACATATGTTAGTATTTCATTTTTTTTATTATTATTAATTTTCAATTAATAAAATCATAAAAATAAAGCAAGTAACAAAAAAAAGAGGGAGGGTTGCGACACAAGGACTGCGGAGAAGGTCACCCATGCTAGTACTACTCTCGCCCAAACTAGTTTAACTTCATAGTTATATTGGGATCCATAATTTTAATGTTCGTATGATTAAAAAAATAGCAGGTATTCCACAAAGAAAGCCTAGGATTATGTTTTGACTAAAATATTTGAGACATTACTAAATCCTATGTTTACTTTATAGTGATGTCTACTATTTTTTGAAAACTAGGAGACATTACTATAAGAAAACAAAGCATTAAATTTTTAATTGAAAAATAGGAAAGATTTTGAAAAGAAAAGAAAGGAATTGTATACATTCAGAAAAGAAAAAAAATATTAGGGTTTTGATTCAAAAAATGGAGACATTTTGAAAAAAAAGGATTGTCTTTTCATAAGATTTCTTTTTAAAATGTATCATATTGTCTCCTATCTATCATTCAAAACCCGAATATTATGTTTTCTTTTCTTAATGTCTCCTATTTATACCCTAATCCTTTATTTTCTTTTCGAAATGCCTCATATGGTTTTCAGAATGTCTGCTATTTTGGAATCAAAACCTTAATCCAATGTTTTTTTTCTAGAATCTGTCTATTTTTCAGGTTTGAATCAAAACACTAATCCATTGTTTTCTTTTCAGATTGTCACATTATTTTGAATCAAAACCCTAATCCTATCTTTTGTTTTTTAAGTGTTTGCTGATTTTTAATCAAAACCCTAATCCAACGTTTCATTTTAGGAATATCTCATATTTTTTAATCAAAACCCTAATCATACATTTTCTTTCCTTAATGCTTCCTATTTATCAATTAAAAGCTTTATTCTATGTGTTCTTTTAGTAATGACTACTATTTTTTGACTCAAAAGCCTATGCGTATGCTTTCTTATAGTAATGTCTCCTATTTTACAATCAAAACCTAATGTTATATTTTCTTTTCAGAATGCCAACTATATTTGAATCAAAACCCTAATCCTTTGTTTTATTTCCGGAGTGCCTACTATTTTTGAATCAAAACACTAATCCTATGTTTTCTTATAGCAATGTCTCCTATTTTTCAAGCAAAATAATAATCCTATGCTTTCTTTTTGGAATATCTAGTATATTTCAATCAAAACCTTAGGCCTATGTTTTTTTCAGAATTCCTACATTTTTCAATCAAAACATTACTTCTTTGTTTTGTTTTCGGACTATCTCCTGTTTTTGAATAAAACCCTAATCCTATGTTTTCTTTTTCAACTATCAATTATTTTTCGGTTTTTAATCAAAACCCTCATTTAATGTTTCATTATTGTAATGTCTCCCATTTTCATTCAAAACCTAATCGTATGGGTTCTTATAGTAATGTCTCTTATTTTTCAATCAAAACCCTAATGAAATGTTTTCTTATTGTAATGCCTCCAATTTTTCAATCAAAAAGTTAATCCTATGTTTTCTTTTCAGAATATCTCTTGTTTTACAAAAAAAAAAAAAACCTGAATCTTATGTTTTCTTCTCTTAATATCTCTTATTTTTTTAATCAAAACCCTAATCCTATCTTTTGTTTTTTAAGTGTTTGCTGATTTTTAATCAAAACCCTAATCCAACGTTTCATTTTAGGAATATCTCATATTTTTTAATCAAAACCCTAATCATACATTTTCTTTCCTGAATGCTTCCTATTTTTCAATTAAAAGCTTTATTCTATGTGTTCTTTTAGTAATGACTACTATTTTTTGACTCAAAAGCCTATGCGTATGCTTTCTTATAGTAATGTCTCCTATTTTACAATCAAAACCTAATGTTATATTTTCTTTTCAGAATGCCAACTATATTTGAATCAAAACCCTAATCCTTTGTTTTATTTCCGGAGTGCCTACTATTTTTGAATCAAAACACTAATCCTATGTTTTCTTATAGCAATGTCTCCTATTTTTCAAGCAAAATAATAATCCTATGCTTTCTTTTTGGAATATCTAGTATATTTCAATCAAAACCTTAGGCCTATGTTTTTTTCAGAATTCCTACATTTTTCAATCAAAACATTACTTCTTTGTTTTGTTTTCGGACTATCTCCTGTTTTTGAATAAAACCCTAATCCTATGTTTTCTTTTTCAACTATCAATTATTTTTCGGTTTTTAATCAAAACCCTCATTTAATGTTTCATTGTTGTAATGTCTCCCATTTTCATTCAAAACCTAATCGTATGGGTTCTTATAGTAATGTCTCTTATTTTTCAATCAAAACCCTAATGAAATGTTTTCTTATTGTAATGCCTCCAATTTTTCAATCAAAAAGTTAATCCTATGTTTTCTTTTCAGAATATCTCTTGTTTTACAAAAAAAAAAAAAAAAACCTGAATCTTATGTTTTCTTCTCTTAATATCTCTTATTTTTTTAATCAAAACCCTAATCCTATCTTTTGTTTTTTAAGTGTTTGCTGATTTTTAATCAAAACCCTAATCCAACGTTTCATTTTAGGAATATCTCATATTTTTTAATCAAAACCCTAATCATACATTTTCTTTCCTGAATGCTTCCTATTTTTCAATTAAAAGCTTTATTCTATGTGTTCTTTTAGTAATGACTACTATTTTTTGACTCAAAAGCCTATGCGTATGCTTTCTTATAGTAATGTCTCCTATTTTACAATCAAAACCTAATGTTATATTTTCTTTTCAGAATGCCAACTATATTTGAATCAAAACCCTAATCCTTTGTTTTATTTCCGGAGTGCCTACTATTTTTGAATCAAAACACTAATCCTATGTTTTCTTATAGCAATGTCTCCTATTTTTCAAGCAAAATAATAATCCTATGCTTTCTTTTTGGAATATCTAGTATATTTCAATCAAAACCTTAGGCCTATGTTTTTTTCAGAATTCCTACATTTTTCAATCAAAACATTACTTCTTTGTTTTGTTTTCGGACTATCTCCTGTTTTTGAATAAAACCCTAATCCTATGTTTTCTTTTTCAACTATCAATTATTTTTCGGTTTTTAATCAAAACCCTCATTTAATGTTTCATTATTGTAATGTCTCCCATTTTCATTCAAAACCTAATCGTATGGGTTCTTATAGTAATGTCTCTTATTTTTCAATCAAAACCCTAATGAAATGTTTTCTTATTGTAATGCCTCCAATTTTTCAATCAAAAAGTTAATCCTATGTTTTCTTTTCAGAATATCTCTTGTTTTACAAAAAAAAAAAAACCTGAATCTTATGTTTTCTTCTCTTAATATCTCTTATTTTTTTAATCAAAACCCTAATCCTAACGTTTTTTTAGGAATGTCTCAAATTTTTTTAATCAAAATACTAATCTTATTTTTTCGCTTAGAAATGTCTGTTATTTTTTATTCAAAACCCTAATTAGATGTTTTATTTTTCCAATGTCTCATATTTTACAATTAAAAACCTAATACTATGTTTTCTTTTATGAATGCCAACTATATTTCAATCAAAACCAAAATCCTATGTTTTCTTTCTGGAATGTCTATTATTTTTTAATCAAAACCATAATCCTATGTTTTCTTATAGTAATATATCCTATTTTCTAATCAAAACCCTAATCATATGTTTTACTTTCAAAATGTCTCCTATTTTGAAAACAAAAGAATAATTATAAGTTTTTTTTTCTTAATGTCGCGTAATTATCCGTTTCGAATTAATATCGTAACCTATGCTTTCTTTTGTAATGTCTCCTATTTTTCAATAAAAAACCTAATCCTTTCTTTTCTTTTCTGAGTCTCTGCTATTTTTAAATCAAAACCCTAATAATATGTTTTCCTTTTGGAATTTGTATTTTTTTCTTGTTTGAATCAAAACCCTAATCCATTATTTTCTTTTCATAATGTATCATTTTTTTAATCAAAATACTAATCCTATCTTTCATTTGCAAAATGTCTGCTAATTTTTAATTTAAAAATTAATATGATGTTTTGTTTTCATAATACCTCATATTTTCAATCAAAACCCTAATCCTACGTTTTCTTTTCGTAATGCCTCCTATTTTTAAATCAAAAACCTAATCCTACATGTTCTTGTAAGAATGTTTACTATTTTTACTATTTTTGAATCAATACACTAATCATGTGTTTTTCTGATAGTAATGTCTCGCATTTTTCAACCAAAACCCGAATGCTATGTTTTCTTTTTAGATAGCCTACTATATTTTAATCAAAAGCCTAATTCTTTGTCTTTTTTAAGAATTTTAGCTATTTTTGAATAAAAAATCTAATCCTATGTTTTATAATAGTAACATCTCCTATTTTTCATTTAAAATCATAATCCTATGTTTTCTTATTGCAATGTCGTCTATGTTTTTTCCCAGAATCTCTCCTATTTTTTAATCAAAATACTAATTTTTTGTTTTCTTTTCAGAATGTCCTATTATTGAATAAAAACTATAATCCTATGTTTTCTTTGGAAATGTACCATTGTTTTTGGTTTTCAATCAAAACCCTAATCTAATGTTTTATTATAGTAATGTCTTTTATTTTTGTAATCAAAACATTGATCCTATGTTTTCTTATCAAAATGTCTCACATTTTTTAATCAAAATCCTAATCTTATGCTTTTTTTCTTTTTGGAATGTCTGCTATTTTTTGTATCAAAAACCTAATCCTATATTTTTTTTATGTTAATTTCTCTCATTTTATATTCAAAACTAAAATCCTATGTTTTCCTATAGTAATGTCTCTTATTTTTTAATCAAAGCCCTAATCCTATGTTTTATTATAGTAATGTCTCCTACTTTTAAATCAAAACTCTATTCCTATTTTTTTGTTTTGGAATTCCTACTCTATTTGAATCAAAATCCTAATCCTATCTTTTCCTTTTGGAATGTCTCCTATTTTGCAAACAAAACCCAAATCATATATTTTGTTTTCTTAATGTCACATACTTTTTAATCAAAACCATCATTGTAAGTTTTTCTTGTTGAATAATTCCTATTTTTTAATCAAAATCCTAATCTTATATTTTATTTAAGGAATGTCTGCTATGTTTTATTCAAAACAATAATCCTATGCTTTATTTTCAGAGTGTCTCATATTTTTCAATTAAGACAATAATCATCTATTTTCTTTTCTGAATGCCTACAATATCAATCAAACCTGAAGCCTATGTTTTCTTTTCAGAATGTGTTCTATTTTGAATCAAAACTCTAATCATATAATTTCTTATAGTAATGTTCCCTATCTTTCAATCAAAACATGAATCCTATGTTTTCTATCGGAATGCCTGATATATCTGAATCAAAACACTAATCCTATGTTTTCTTTTCAGAATGTTTCCAATTTTGCAAACAAAAACAGAATCCTATATTTTCTTTTCTTAATGTCTCAAATTTATCAGCTTTGAATAAAACTATAACCTATGTTTTCCTTTCAGAATATCAACTATTTTTCAATAAAAACCTAATCCTTTCTTTTCTTTTCTTTTCGTAATGTTTGCTATTTCTTAATCGAAACACTAATCCTATGTTTTCTTTTTGGAATGTGCCCTATTTTCAGGTTTGAATCAAAATGCTAATAATCTATTTTCTTTTCGAAATGTTTCCTATTTTTTTTATCAAAACCATAATCCTATCTTTTATTTTGGAAATGTATGCTAATTTTTAACTAAAACTAAAATCCGATGTTTCTTTTTGGAATGTCTCATATGTTTCAATCAAGAAATTCATCCTATGTTTTCTTTTTGAAATGTCTTCTATTTTTCAATCAAAGCCCTAACACAATTTGTTCATTTCAGAATGTCTACTGCTTTTGAATCAAAATTTTAATACTATGTTTTGTTATAGCAATGTCTTCTATAATTCAATCAAAAACCTAATGGTATGTTTTCTTTTTGGAATGAATAAGATATTTGAATCATAGCCCTAATACTTTGTTTTCTTATCGGAATGTCTACTATTTTGAATCAAAATGAAAATCATATTTTTTTCTTATAGTAATGTCTCCTATTTTTCATTCATAACCATACTCCTATGTTTTCTTATAGTAATGCCTCCTATATTTCAATCAAAACACTAATCATATATGTTCTTTTCAAAATTCTTACTATATTTGAATCAAAAACCTAATCCTATGTTTTCTTATCGGAATCCCTCCTATTTTACAATTAAAACAAAAAATTCTTTATTGTCACTTATTTTTTAATAAAAACAATAATCCAATGTTTTCTTTTTGAAATGTCAACTATTTTTTGGTTTTAAATAACTAACCTAGTCCAATATTTTATTATACTAGCGTCTCCTATTTCTCAATCGAAAACCTAATCCTTCATTTTCTTTTTAAAATTTCTAATATTTTTCAATAAAAAATCTAATCCTATTGTTTCTTTAAGGAATATCTACTATTTTTTAACCAAGACCCTAATCCTATCTTTACTTATATTAAAGTCTACCATTTTTTATTCAAAACAAAAATCCTATGTTTTCTTATAGGAATGTCGCTTATTTTTTAATCAATATCCTAATCCTATGTTTTCTTATAGGAATGTCGCTTATTTTTGAATCGATATCCTAATCCTATTTTTTCTTATAGTAATGTCTCCAATTTTTCAATCAAAACCCTAATCCTATGTTTTATTTTCGAAAGGTCTCAAATTTTTTAATCAAAACCTTAATCCAATGTTTTCTTATAAAATGCCTACTATATTTCAATCAAACAATTAATCCTATGTTTTTTTTCCAGAATATCTACTATTTTTGAATAAAAAACCTAATACTATGTTTTCTTCTACTAATGTCTCCTATTTTTCACTCAAAACCAAAATCTAATTGTTTTCTTTCGGAATGCCTATTCCAATAGTCTCTTTTCAGAATGTATATTATTTTGTAAACAAAACCGGAATCTTATATTTTCTTTTCTTAATTTCTCCTATTTATCATTTTTGAATCGAAACCCTAACCTATACATTTTTTTCGGAATGTCTCCTATTTTTTTAAACAAAACCTTAACCTCTCTTTACCTTTCAGAACGTCTTGTATTTTTTGAATCAAAACCCTAATCCTAGGGTTTTTTTTCTTTTTGGAATGTATCATATTTTTCAAGTTTGAATCAAAACTCTAATCCAAAATTTTCTTTTTGGAATATCTCATATTTTTCAATCAAAACACTAATCCTATGATTTTTTTTGGAATACCTCCAATTTTTCACTCAAAACAGTAATCCTTTGTTTTCTTTTTGGAATGTCTTCTATTTTTTCATCAAAGCCCTAATCCTATATTTTCTTATACTAATGTCTCTTATTTTTCAATCAAAACACTAACGTATGTTTTCTTTTCAGAATGTCTCCTATTTTTTAATCAAAAACCTAATCCTTTCTTTTCTTTTAAGAATGATTGCTATTTTTTTTTAATCAAAACCATAATAAAATGTTTACTTTTCGGAATGTGTCCTATTTTTAGGTTTTGAATTAAAACAGTAATCTTATGTTTTTCTTTTGGGAATGTCTGCTATTTTTTACTCAAAACACTAATCCCACATTTTATTTTTGTAATGTCTCCTATTTTCCAATCAAAACCCTCATCATATGTTTTCTTTTCAGAATGCCTGCTATTATTTAATCAAAACCGTAATCCTATATTTTTTTATTGGAATGTGTCATATTTTTTAGTTTTGAATCAAAATCCTAATCCTTTTTCCCTTTTCTAATGTCTCATTTTTTTTAATCATCACATGAAACCTATTTGTTTTTTTAGGTTTTGGGAATATTTGCTAATTTTCAATCAAAACCGTAATCCTACGTGTTCTTTTTCGAATGTCTACTATTTGTAAATGAAACCCTAATCCTATATTTCCTTATAGTAATGTCTCCTAATTTTCAATCAAAACACTAATACTATGCTTTATTTTTGGAATGACTACTATATTTGAATCAAAACCATAATCCATTGTTTTATTTTCGGAATGTCTACTATATTTTGGTCAAAACCCTAATCCTTTGTTTCCTTATAATAATGTCTCATATTTTTCACTCAAGACCTTAATCCTATGTTTTCATATAGTAATGGCTCCTATTTTTGAATTATAACATTAATCCTACGTTTACCTTTTGGAATGCATACTATATTTGAATCAAAACCCTAATCCTACATTTTCTTTCTGAATGCCTCCTACTTTTCAATCAAAACACTAATTATTTGTTTTCTTTTCGGAATGCCTACTAATTTTTTATTAAAACCCCTAATCCTATGTTTTCTTTTTGAAATATCGCCTATTTTTTGTTTTTAAACTAAAATCCTAATCCTATGTTTTATTATATTAATGTCAACTATTTTGTAATCAAAACCCTAACCCTATGTTTCTTTTTCAGAATGTCTAATCCTATCTTTTGTTTTTGTGATGCCTTCTATTTTTGAATCAAACCCTAATCTTATATTTGCTTTTGGGAATGTATGCTTTTTTTCAATCAAAACACTAATCATATGTTTTCTTTTCATAATGTCTCACATATTTTAATCAAAACCCTAATCCTACTTGTTTTTTTGGAATGACTATTTTTTTTAATCAAAAATTGCAATCTTATGTTTTCTTTGGAATGTCTGCTATTATTGAATCAAAACTAGAATCCTATGTTTTCTTTTCATAATGTCTCATATTTTTAATCAAAAAGCAAATAGTATTTTGTTTTCCGATATGTCTCCTATTTTCTAACTAAAACCCTAATCCTGTATTTACTTTTTGGAATGTCACCAAAATATCGGTTTTCAATCAAAAATTTAATCCGAGTATTTCTTCCCACAATGCCTCCTATTTTTTAATCGACACCCTAATCCTTTGTTTTATTTTTGGAATGTCTGCTTTTTATTTAATCAAAACCCTAATATTATTTTTTATTTTTGTAATGTTTTCTATTTTTTGGTTTTGAATCAAAACCTCAATCCTATATCTTACTTTTAAAATGTCTCCTATTTTTCAATTTTTCAATAAAAATCCTTGTTCTATGTTTTCCTTTCTGAATGTCTGCTATTTTTTAATCAAAACCCAAATACAATATTTTCTATTCACAATGTCCTTTATTTTTGAATCAAAACTCTAATATTATGTTTTCTTTTTTTAATGTCTCCCATCTTTCAGATTTGAATGAAAACCCTAATCATTTGGTTTCTTTTTTGAAAGTCTCATATTTTTCTATCAAAACTCGAATCCTATGTTTTTTTGGAACATCCCATTTTTTTAATCAAAACCCTAATACTATATTTTTGTTGAAATAGAGGATTTATTACTGTCTGCTATTTTTTAATCAAAACCATAATCCTATGTTTTCGTTTTGTAATGTCACCTATTTTTCAATCAAAACCCGAATCTTATGTTTCTTTTCTTAAAGTCTACTATTCTTTAATCAAAACACTAATACTAATGTCTAATATTTTTAATCAAAACCTAATCAAATGTTTATTTTTGGAATACCTCATAGTTTTTAATCAAAATCATACTTCTATGTTTTGTTATATTAACGTCTCAAATTTTTCAATCAAAACTGTAATCCTATGTTTTCTTATAGTAATGTCTCCTAATTTTCAATGAAAACCCTAATGATATGACTTATTTTTGTAATGACTACTATTTTTTAATCAAAACCTTAATCTTATATTTTCTTATAGTAATGTCTCATATTTTTCATTCAAAACATTAATCCTATATTTTCTCACAGTAACGGCTAATATTTTTCAATCTAAACCCTAATTGTATGCTTCTTTTTGAAATGTCTCATATTTTTCATTCAAACCCCTAATCCTGTGATTTCTTCTTGGAATGTCTACTATTTTTGAATCAAAACCACAATACTATGTTTTTTATCATAATGTCTCACATTTGTCATTCAAAACCCCAATCTTATTTTTTCTTATAGTAATGTAACCTATTTTTCAAACAAAATCCTAATCGTATTTTTTTTTTAATGCCTACTATATTTGAATCAAAATCATAATCCTATGTTTTCTTTTCAGAATGTCTCCTATTTTGTAAACAAAACCAGAAACCTATGTTTTCTTAATGTTTCATATTTTTTATCAAAATATTAGTCGTAAGTGTTTTTTTGAATGCCGCTTAGTCTTTAGTCAAAAAACTAATTTTATGCTTTCTTTTGAGAATTTCCGCAATGTTTTTATTCACAACCTTAATCCTATGTATTATTTTCATGGTGTATCATACTTTTCAATCAAAATCGAAATGGTTTGTTTTCTACTCTTAATGTCAACTATATTTCCATAATAACCCCAATCCTATGTTTTCTTTTCAGAATGCCTACTATATTTTAATCAAAACCATAAGCCTATATTTTCCTATAGTAATATGTCCTATTTTTCAACCAAAATAATAATCATATGTTTTTTTTTGGAATAAATACTATATTTGAATTAAAATCCTACTAGAATATTTTTTCTTTTTGGAATGTCTCCTATTTTTCAAACAAAACCAGAATCATTTCCTTTTCTCATAATGCATGTTATTTTTGAATAAAAACCACATCCTATGTTTCCATTTTAGAATGTGTTCTATTTTTCAGATTTGAGTCAAAATCATAATACTTCAGTTTTTTTAAGAAATGTTTCATTCTTTTAAACAAAACTCTAATCCTTTCTTTTATTTTGGGAATGTTAGTTGATTTTTACACAAAACCCTAATCCGATTTTTTTTCAGAATGTCTTGTATTTTTCAATCAAAACCCTAATAATATATTTTGTTTTCAAAATGTCTCATATTTTTCAATCAAAAACCTAATCCTTTGTTTTCTTTTTGCAATATCTACTATTTCTTAAGCAAATCTGTAATCCTATGTTTTCTTATAGTAATGTCCCATATTTTTCATTCAAAACTCTAATCCTATGTTTTCTAATATTATTGTCCACTATTTTTCAATCAAAACACTTATTTTATGTTTTCTTTTCGGAATGCATATTGTATTTGAATCAAACTTTGATCCTATGTTTTCTTATCAGAATGCCTCCTATTTTTCAATGAGATCGTTTATTCTTTGTTTATCTTTTCAGAATGATTCTTATTTTTCAATAAAAATCCTAATCGTACGTTTCCTTTTATAAATGTTACTATTTTTTTATTTTTATTAAAAACCCTAATCCAATGTTTTATAATGGTAATGTCTCTTATTTTTCAATCAAAACCCTAATAATATTTTTTTTTTAAATGTCTCATATTTTTCAATCAAAACCATAATACTAGGTTTTCTTTTCGGAATGTCTACTATTTTTTTAATCAAAATGATAATCTTATATATTTCTTAATGTAATATCTCCCATTTTTTATTCAAAACACTTATCCTAAATTTTTTTTATAGTAATGTCTCTTATTTTTTAATTAAAACCCTAATCTTGTGTTTTTTTATAGTAATGTCTCCTATTTTTCAATCAAAACCCTAATCCCATGTTTTCTTTTTGGAATACCTACTATATTTGAATAAAAACCAAAATCCAATTTTTTTCTTTTCGGAATGTCTTCTCTTTTGCAAAGAATACCGGAATACAATGTTTTCTATTTTTTAATGTCTCATATTTTTTAAACTAAACACTAATCCTATGTTTTTTTTTCTGCCTACTATTCTTTTAATCAAAACCTTAATCTTATTTTTCTTTTTAGAATGTCTCCTATTTTCGATCCAAAACCACAATCGTATGTTTTATTTTCGGAATGTCTCATAATTTTCAATATAAAGACTAATCCTATTTTTTTTTCGTAATACTTACTATATTTCAATCCAAACCCTAAGCCTATGTTTTTTTTTTCGGAATGTCTACTATTTTTTTATCAAAACACTAATCATATGTTTTCTTATAATAATGTATCCTATTTTTTAATCAAATACCTAACCTTATGTTTTCTTTTTGTAACGCCTGATATATTTGAATCAAAACCATAATCCTATATTTTCTTTTCGGGATGTCACCAATTTTGCAATCAAAACACGAATCTTATGTTTCCTAACCTATTTCTTAATCAAAACCCTAACATATGTTTTCCTTTCTCAATGTCACCAATTTTTAATCACAAACCTAATCATTTCTTTCCTTTTCGGAATGTCAGCTATTTTTGAATGAAAATAGTAATCCTTTGTTTTCTTTTCAGAATGTCTCATTATTTTAAATAAAAACCGTAATCCCATCTTTCTTTTTGGAATGTCAGCTGATTTTTTATCAAGGCCCTATCCAATGTTTCATTTTCGTAATGTCTCCTATTTTTTAATCTAAACCTTTATCCTATGTGTTTTTTTTTCGGAATGTCTAGTATTTTTTAATCAAAAGCCTATTCATATGTTTTCTTATAGTAGTGTCTTCTATTTTACAATTAAAACCCTAATGCTATTTTTACTTTCTCAATGCCAACTATATTTGAATAAAAACCCTAATTGTTTGTTTTATTTCCGGAATGCGTACTATTTTGAATCAAACCCCTAATAATATGTTTTCTATAGCAATGTCTCCTATTTTTCAAACAAAACTAAAATCCTAAGTTTTCTTTACAAAATACCAACTATATTTGAATCAATAACTTAATCCTATGTTTTATTTTTGGAATGACTCCTATTTCAATCAAAACACTAATTTTTTGTTTTCTTTCCGCAATGAATCCTATTTTTCAATCAAAACACTATTTTTTGAATCCCTACGATATTTGAATAAAAAAGCTAATCCTATCTTTTCTTCTAGAAATTTCGCCTATTCTTAGGTTTTATTATCAAAACCCTCATCCAATGTTTTATTATAGTAATGTCTCATATTTTTCAATCAAAACACTAATCCTGTGTTTTCTTTTCAAAATGTCTAATATTTCGAATCAAAACTCGAATCCTATGCTTTCTTATAGTAATGTCCCCCATTTTCATTAAAAAAAACCTAATCTAGTGTTTTTGTATAGTAATTTATCTTAAATTTTGATCAAACCCCTAATCTTATGTGTTCTTGTAGTAATGTATTCTATTTTTCCATTAAAACCCTAATCCTATGCTTTCTTTTCACAATGCCTACTATATTTGAATTAAAACACTAATCAAATATTTTCTCTTTGGAATGGCTAATATTTTGTAAACAAACCCCGAATCCTATGTTTTCCTTTCTTAACATCCCCTATTTATCATTTTAGAATCAAAACCCTAATCCTAGTTTTTTTCTTTTCCAAATGTATCTTATTTTTTAGGTTTCAATCAAAATCCTAATTCTTTGTTTTCTTTTGGAAATGTCTCATTTTGTTAATCAAAACACTAATTCTATCTTTTGTTTTGGGTATGTCTGCAAATTTTTTATCAAGATCATAATCCGATGTTTTCTTTTCGAAATGTCTCTTTATTTTCAACCAAAAATCTAATCCTTTCTTTTCATTTCAAAATGTTTGCTTTTTTTCTAATCAAAACACTAATTCTATGTTTTCTTTTAAGAATGCATGCTATTTTTATGTTTTGAATCAAAACCCTAATCCTATGTTTTCTTTTCAAAATATGTTCTATTTTTAAGTTTTGAATCAAAACCCTAGCCTTATGCTTTTCTTTTGGGAATGTCTGTTATTTTTTTATTCAAAACCCTGATCCCATGTTTTATTTTCGTAATGTCTCATATTTCCAATCAAAACCCTAATCATATGTTTTCTTCTCATAATGCCTACTATTTAATGAATCAAAACCGTAATCTTATATTTTCTATTTGGTATCTATCCTATTTTTCGGTTTTGAAAGAAAACCTTAATCCTTTGTTTTCTTTTTTCTAATGTCCCACTTTTTTGTATCAACACATAAATCCTATCTTTTGTTTTGCGAATGTTTGCTAATTTTCAATCAAAACCCTACTCCTATGTGTTCCTTTTGGAATGTTTAATATTTTTTGCATCAAAACCCTAATCCTATGTTTTTTTATAGTAATTCTCCTATTTTTCAATCAAAACACTAATGCTATAATTTTTTTTCGGAATGGCAACTACATTTCAATCAAAACTATAATCTATTATTTTCTTTTCGGAATTTATACTTTTTTAAAGCAAAACCATAATCCTCTGTTTTTATATAGTAATGTCTCATTTTTTACACTCAAAACACTAATCCTATGTGTTCTTATAGTAATGTCTCCTATTTTTTTTTATCAAAACCCTAATCCTTTGTTTACCATTTGGAATGTCTAGTATATTTGAATCAAAACCCTAATCCAACATTTTCTTTTTGGAATGCCTCCTATTATTCAATCAAAACACTAATTCTTTGGTTTTTTTTTTCGGATTGTCTCCTATTTTTGAATTAAAAACACTAATCCTAAGTTTTCTTTCTGAATTGTCCCTATTTTTTTATTTTCAACCAAAATCCTAATCCTATGTTTTATTATATTAATGTCTCATATTTTTCAATCAAAACCCTAAGGCTTTGCTTTTTTCTTTGGAATGTCTAATCCTATGTTTTATTTCTATAATGCCTCCTAATTTTGAATCAAAACCCTAATATTATACTTTCTTTTGCGAATGTATTCTATTTTCAATCAAAATACTAATTATATGTTTTTTTCTTGTAATGTCTCAAATTTTTAATCAAAACCTTAATTCTATGTTTGTTTTGGAATATCTGTTATTTTTTAATCAAAACCCTAATCTTTTGTTTTCTTTTGGGAATGTCTACTATTTTTGAATCAAAACAATAATTCTATGTTTTCTCTTCGTAATATCTCATATTTTTTTATCAAAAATCAAATCCTATGTTTTCTTCTTGATATGTCTCCTATGTTTTAACTAAAACCCTAATCCTATGTTTTCTTTTTGCAATCTCATCTAAATTTCGGTTTTCAAAAAAAAAAAAATCTAATCTGATTATTTCTTCTCACAATGCCTCCTATTTTTGAATAAAAACCCTAACCCTATGTTTTGTTTTTGGAATGTCTGCTTTTTATTTAATCAAAACCCTAATTATATGTTTTATTTTTGTAATGTCATATTTTTTTTGGTTTTTAATCAAAACTTCAATCCTATGTCTTACTTTTAGAATGTCTCCTATTTTTCTATTTTTCAATCAAAACTCTTGTTCTATGTTATCTTTTCATAATGTCTCTTATTTTGAATCAAAACCCTAATCCAATGTTTTCTATTCGTAATGTATGCTATTTTTGAATCAAAGGTCTAATCCTATGTTTCTTTTTCGAATGTCTCCTATCTTTCATATTTGAATCAAAACCCTTATCCTTTGTTTTCTTTTTGGAATATCTTATATTTTTTAATCAAGACTTGAATTCTATGTGTTTTTTTGGAATGACTCATTTTTTTAATCAAAATACTAATCTTATGTTTTTATTGAAAAATAGGATTTAGTATTGAAAAATAAGAGACATTATTATAAGAAAAAATAGGATTTAGGATTTTTAATCAAAAACTCTAATCCTTTGTTTTCTATATAGAATGACTACTATATTTGGATCAAAAGCCAAATCCTATGTTTTATTTTCAGAATGTCTGATATTTTGTAAACAAAACCCGAATCCTATGTTTTCTTTACATAATGTCTCCTATTTGTCATATTTGAATCAAAACCCTGACTTATGTTTTTTCAGAACGTCTCCTACTTTTCGATCAAAATCTGAATCTTTTCTTTTCTTTTCAAAATGTCTCTTATTTTTCAATAAAAACGCTAGTTATTTGTTTTCTTTTCGTAATATGCCCTATTTTTAAGTTTTGAATAAAAAACCTAATCCTTTGTTTTTTTTTTTTTGGAATGTCTCATTTTTTTTTAATCAAACCCCTAATCCTATCTTTTGTTATGGGAAGGTTTGCTAATTTTTAATCAAAACCCTAACCCCACATTTTTTTTTTCGGAATGTCTCATATTTTTAAAACAAAACCCTAATTCTATGTTTTTTTTTTTTCAGAATGCCTCATGTTTTTCAATCAAAACAGCAATTATTAAGTGTTCTTTCTGTAATGTCTACTATTTTTAATCAAAAGCCTAACCTTATGTTTTCTTATAGTAAAGTCTCCTATTTTTCATTAAAAACATTAATCCTTTGTTTTCTCATGGTAACATCTCCTATTTTTCAATCAAAACCCTAATCATATGTTTTCTTTTCGAAATGTCTCATATTTTTTAATCACAACCCTAATCCTATGTTTTCTTCTTGGAATGTCTACTATTTTTTAATCAAAACCCCAATCCTATGTTTTCTTATAGTAATGTTTCTCATTTTTAAATCGAAACACCAATCCTTTGTTTTCTAATAATAACATCCCCTACTTTCAATCAAAATCCTATTCCTATGTTTTTATTTTGGAATGGTGACTATATTTGAACCAAAACCCTAATCCTATGTCTTCTATTCAAAATGGCTCTTATTTTGTAAACAAAACTTGAACCCTATTTTTCTTAATGCTCATATTTTTTTATCATAACATTAATCCTAAGTTTTTATTTGGAATTCCTCCGGTTTTTTAGTTAAAAAACTAATTTTATGTTTTCTTTTGCGAATTTCTGCTATTTTTTATTCAAAACCTTAATCCTATGTTTTATTTTAGGGGTGTCTCATATTTTTCAATCAAAACCCGAATCATATGTATTCTTTTTATAATGTTAAGTATATTTCAATTGAAGCACTAATCCTATGTTTTCTTATTGGAATGTCTACTATTTCTTAATTCAAAACCATAAGCCTATATTTTATTATAGTAATGTCACCTATTTTTCAACCAAAACCCTAATCATATGTTTTCTTTTTGGAATGAATACTAAATTTGAATTTAAACCCTAATAGTATGTTTTATTTTTGGAATGTCTCTGATTTTTAAAACAAAACACAAATCATTTCTTTTTTTTTTTTTTTGAATATATGCTATTTTTTAATCATAACCCTCATCTTATGTTTTCATTTCAGAATGTGTCCTCTTTTTTAGGTTTGAATCAAAACCCTAAGCCTCTGTTTTCTTTTCAAAGGTGTTTCATTTTTTTAATCAAAATCCAATCAATCTTTTCTTTTACTTTGGGAATTTCAGCTAATTTTAATACGAAACCCTAATCTGATGTTTTTCTTTTCGTTATGTCTCATATTTTTCAATCAAAACCCTAACCCTATATTTTGTTTTCGAAATGTCTCATATTTTTTAATCAAGAACCTAATCTTTTTTTTTTATTTTCAAAATGTCTACTATTTCTTAATCAAAACCATAATCCTATGTTTTCTTATATTAATGTCACCTATTTTTCATTCAAAACTGTAATCTTATGTTATTTTAAAGCAATGTTCCTTATTTTTCCCTCAAAACACTTATCCTATGTTTTCTTTTTGGAATGCCTACTTTATTTGAATCAATCCCTAATCCTATGTTTTGTTTCGGGATGCCTCATATTTTTCAATGAAAATACTAATTCTTTGTTAT